>JAWQFJ010028822.1:0-92500 GCA_034096865.1 Theodoxus fluviatilis
TGGGTTACTGTGTCCATCATTGCACTGAAATCTTCACACCAAGAGAGAGAGAGAGAGAGAGAGAGAGAGAGAGAGAGAGAGATGTTAACCTGGACAGGGAAGGAGGGGGAAAAGGGAGAGTGAGTGTCCCCCTTCACACTCGTACACAGTATAACCATATAAAGCCAACAACAAAAAGTTGTGGTTACGGAACCCGACCGACCCTTTCTTTTCCGGCCAACTCTAAAGATTTGTCAAAATATTGTGAAAAAAATACTGTACAAAATGAACAGTAAGCTATGCGTCCTATCTTTCCCCGCCCTATGAGAACTCAGGGAATCGGCCACTATTTGTGTTTTTAAATGTTCTCAGCGAAAGATAATTTGATTTGTGTTCAATCTGGCCTCTTCTTTTTGTTTTTAAAAAGAAAGAAAATAATTTAAAGAGTCAGGCCGACCTACCGATTCCCCACCTCCACCCCTCTCTCTTTTAATGTTACCAAAACACATCTTTTTCTTTTTTTCGGGGTTGGGGGTGGGGGTGGGGTGGGGGTTGCGGGGGCTAATGAAGATTTCCACATTATAACTCATCTTCCAGAGTAAGGCTGACTGAATATTAACAGGTACAGCTAGGCTCATTTCCCCCCCCCCCCCCCCGGTTTTTTTGCCACACCTACCAGGGGCGTACGAGGGGGGGGGGGGTTTCCGGGGTTTCCGGACCCCCCCCCCCCCCCCCCCCCAACAGAAAAATAAAAAATATAAATATAAAAAAGAAACCTTTTTTATTAGTAACAAAATGTGCTGCCTGAAAGTGGTAATGATCACCATCAGAATGTGCCAGATTGGAACATTTAATTTGCAGTGAAATCCCCCCCCTCCCCCCCCCCAACTTTCACGTTCCGGCTGAGCTCGAGCGTTTCCCATACCACCACCACCACCCACCACCCCCACCACTCACCCCCCACCACCCCCACCACTCACCCCCCACCACCCCCACCCCGCTTTCACGTTTCGGCTGAGCTTCAAGCGCTCCAAGAGGGTCGTCCTTCCCCCCCCCCCACCCACCCCGCTTTCACGTTCCGGTGGAGCACTGAACCCCCCCCCCCCCCCTTCCCCGCTATCACGTTTCGGTTGAGCTCTTTAACCCCCCCCCCCCCCCCGCTCTTAAAACAGTTTGGAAACCCCCCACCCCCCCACCCCCCACCCCCCCAAAAAATGAACTGATCCGCTCCTGCCTACTACATCCCCGAAGATCTCCTGTACAGACGTCTAGCTACAGGATCCTGACCAATAACCCCATTCTGAACACAGAGATACTATCTCTGACACAGGTTGGTCACGTGACTTCGAATCCACATTCCAATGATTCTACCAATCAAAATTCAACATGATCAGAAGACCATTGAGAGTAAAAAGAGGCGATTCTATTTCACTCCAATTATTTATCCCGATAGATAAACACAAATTTGGTGTTCTAATAAAACTAATCTATGAGATTTTCAGGAAATCATTTGAGAACTACTTTTAGCGCGAACGTGTCTATAAGGTTGCAAACTGCCTTGAGCACGTGCGATTGTGTATATACAGTAGTCGCCGCTTATTAAAAACACATTGGGACCGAACAAAAGTGTTTTTAATAAGCGGCGTTTATATTAACCGGCACTTCCCGCTTCACCAAGCCGTTGCGTTTCTTCCACCTGTTAAACCACCCATTTGTAGCTTTGAATTCGGAGCGACCAAGCTGGGAAGCAATCTGTTCCGCCTTCTGACACAGGATTGGGCCGTTTACAGGTGTGTTGCGTGCTTGGATAGAGTCGAACCACCGCTTTAAGCCATCTTCTGTCTCTTTATCCTTCCCGCAGCGCCGACGCTTCCTTTGGCCTTGACTGGAGCCCTCTGCGATATCAGCCCTAAGTTCATCTTCTTTTTTCAGTGTCTGGCACAGAAATGATGCCGACACACCCAAAATGTCAGCACTCTCCCTCAAACTTTTAGAATTTAGCTCTCGGTAGCGATCAAGCAAGTCCACTTTGTCTTTGGGTGTCATTTCTGTTCTTTTTCTTTTCTTTGGAGCTGAAGTTAAAGCCATTTTCTGATTCACTGCTTATCCAGCGAGACTAGACAGTGTTGAATTGACATCTGACGGTTTGCTGACAAGGTACGCGTAATCACTGTTCACACAAACGCTGAAGCGTCTTTAGTTGTCATCTAACGGTTTGCTGACAAGAATTCACAACCAGAGATCGACTCTGACCCTCCGAACTCGCTCAATGAAGTATAAATATTGCTGTTGTATTCAAAGTCCTTATAATTAGTAGAGTTCACAATATTACACTCTTGTGATTCGAATTTTACCGCATACAAGTTTTACATTCATGGGAAATCGATGTTTAGAAAATGAACTGACGGAAAAATGGCTGCCAGTATGGAGTGTATCACAACAAGCGGAGGAATACACTCACGATGTGATATGGCATTCAGCGCGGCTGTTCAGAACGGTGGTATGCATGTTATGGAAGAATTTAGGCTATCACGTGACCAACCTGTTGCTGAGACTATATTCACTAGTCTCAGCCACGCTGAATGCAATAACCCCTCACAGCACCACCCACCACAGCACCACCCACCACAGCACCACCCACCACAGCACCACCCACCACAGCACCATCCACCACAGCACCACCCACCACAGCTTTTTTAAAATAAAAACAAACGGACTCATGTTGATAAAAAAAAACAGTGCTGATGTTCCGGGGAGAAAAACACTGCTATGATCGAAACGTGTGTGGGATGGGTGTAGGTTGGACAACTAATATCCGGAGTTATCATCGTGGGAAACAGTTAATGACTGCAATTTTCAACTGTTTTCATTACCTCAGTAGAGTACAGTTTGTCTTGGTTCGTATCGTCTGTGGGTGCAGTGATGCGAGGCCGGGGTTAATAGGCGGCCCAGCGTACTACAACGATATGTTTGGAGGGGAGAGGTTAACAGACTCGCACATCACCATAAGCGGGCAGATCGAGGGAGCAAACAGCAGCTTCCTCTCAATCCTCAGAGTGTCGAGGATTTGACACAGACTGCCACTCCATAGTGAGACTCAGAAGCCACTGCAGATATTGTCCCCAAGCCATCTGACCTACCAATGCACTACCATCTTCTCTCCAGACAAAAAGCTGCCTTTTACTACCACACATTTGGTCATTCTCAAGCAGGCAATAGGTGTGTAAACTTCCACTGCGCTAAACCTTTTATCAGAAATGGTGCATCTGCAATCTTTGAAATCAAACTCACTCATTTATTTGAAATGTCTCATTTGAACCAAAACGACGGCGATAAATGACAAGTGAATTAAGTCACTTTAAAACACAGGGCGACTACAAATGCAAATTTCGACTTTAAAATCTTCACCAGTCATTAAAATTAAATTTTAAAAACCTCAACTGTTTACCCTGCACAGTTCAGTTGTGTTTTTTGTTTTACGCCTGATGAAGACTTTTAAGTCGGAAATTTGCATTTGTATTCGCCGTGTGTTTGAAAACGACTTCTCATAGACATTATTCACGCAGCGGCCATTTTGAAATCGAAAACGAGACTAAGTCCGCAAATTTAATGGCGTCCAGCGTCTATGGCGAAACCGAAGGCTTCATCATCACATAGACACTGCTGTGTTCCTTATTGCGAGAACGATGATCGATATGACGAGAACTCCAGACTGTCCTTTTTCAAATTCCCCACAGACAAGAAGCAGAAGAAACTATGGATCTGGAAGATTCGGCGTGATCCTGGCAAAAAATTCAAGGCAACAAGAGCTTAGATTTAGGTCTTGTAAAAGCAAAAAAAATGTTAAATCATCTAACCAGAACATTCAAGATCCTCATAAAAACACCATATTCGTCACATCTTTTCATCAACTCAACTACACTTCTTACGAAATAAAGTCATTTCTACAACTTGAGATACGAATAAAAGCGACAAGGCTTCAGATAGTGCCTCACGAGGAGCGCACATGTTTGTGATGTAAAACGTGACCTTCATTACAGTATTACACTACGAGTGATCTTATCCGATACCAGTTGATGTTTTACCCCTCTGCTAAGATTATAATACAACTCATTCGAGTTTTACATGAAACATTTAGTTATCTCGATCGTCTGCTGGCGAAGTGGCTGCGGTTCGATCGTGTTCGTCTGCTTGGTTCGTAGTGTTGATCATTATGAATGGTGTTTCTTGAAATAAGGTCAGTAAGCCTATATGTTAATTTATAATGCTAATATAACCATGGACTGTCTTAATTTATCAAAGCTGTATGTTGATTGCGTCAATAGGTCGTGAAATACATTTTACAAATGTGTGTGTGTGTGTGGGGAGTCTTGCGCGTACGTGTTCCTACATGCATCGGTTTTGTGTGTGTGTGTGTGTGTGTGTGTGTGTGTGTGTGTGTGTGTGTGTGTGTGTATGTGTGTGTGTGTGTGTGAATCATCACGCGTGTGCATGAATGTGTGAATCATCACGCGTGCGCATGACATATATACTATAAAGTAAATAAATGGACTGTATATGGGTTTTAATGTTTGTAGTTATGCGTAAGTATGTATTACCTTTTAAGTTATCTATTTATTAAACTTATGTATATTTTAAAACACTAACGCTATTTTACACCTGGTGACAATGGGATTGGAGTCCCTTTCATTTTAGCTGTGAGTTGAACACTTTTCATGACACGAGCCACACGCCAGCCCTCGTTTTACTCTGTGAGTTGTTTTTATGTATGCTGAACCCACTGACAGACTCGCTTTCATTCTACTTTTGTCCGCCCTCCAGTAAGTTTTATTTGTGCGCCTGATGAAGGCTTTTTAGCCGAAAATTTGCGTTGTTTTACCTTCTAATGTTTTGTATTTGTTTTGTATTATACGCGGCCATCAAAACCTCACCGTGTTTTAGACTTTTATTCTAGTGCCGTGGCAGTCCCTTGTTTTTGACACATGACAGATTAGTCATGATTATGGAAAGCGGCTAAATACAGCTATGCCCTGCCGGCGTCACCGCTTCTGATTGGCCGGTTCTTGTCACGTGACTGTGGTTGTTTCGTCTGCAACTCGTAAAGTTTACGTACGTTATGGTCGCCGTAGTTTGATGTTTACTTCGTCCGCTGAACGCTGCCAAGACTAATGCGCGAATGAATGAAATTTGTGTTGTCTGTTGTCTGATGAACACGCGCGTATGAAGAAACTGCTTGATTTTGACACTGCAGGCTCTGTTTGCGTATTTATAATGTTATTTGTGTTCAGCTCATACCGCACCCGCCTGACTGACTTTGCACGCCCGGGGAGTTATGCTAAGATCCGGCCGCGTAAATGTATCTGCGTTTTGTGAGAAACGTCTTGCTTGGCGGTACTGTACTCCATGCACCCTTACGGTCCGCGTGATTCGGGTGTAATCTTAAGCTAAACGACGTTCCGAATGTTTCCGACTTGGACCATTTCAGCGAAACTATCACAGTCACGTGACACGAACCGGCCAATCAGAAGCGGTGACGCCGGCAGGGCATAGCTGTGTTTAGCCGCATGTTACACATGCACCAAAGGCTTGTTCACGAGGGGCAGCAATGTGCAGCGCTGCTCAGCGCTGCACAGCGCTTGCGCTGCAAAGCGCCGAATCACATGCAGCGCTTTGCAGCGCTACGCGTCCTGAACAAGCCGTTTCACGGCGCAAGCGCTGTGGAGCAGCGCTGCACATTGCTGCGCCTCGTGAACAAGGCTCTAGATGATAGATCTATCCATTTTGTAAACCCGAGTCCGTAGTATTGACTCTGGCACAGTTCGCAATGAATGCGTAATAGGCTTGACCCTTGGCATTACAGCCTTGCGCCAAAAATAGTTCGTTCTGATACTATTTATCTCTCCACTTTTTACAGAAATCATTCAGATGTAAAAACTTGGTTCCATTTCAACACAAACATTTTATTGTATCGAATAAACGCTTGTTTGTTGTCTCAACAAGAGTAAGTTAAGAGTTTTGTGCGAAGTAGTCTTAGAACTACTTTAACGGCGTATGTCAGGGAGCACATCGGCTATCCCACAAGCCTCTCGTGTGACCTCCGCTTGCATAAATTGGCCAAAAACCTTCCATCACGTGATGTGAACTGTGCTAGAGATACTTTTGCCGGTAGGCGAAATCTCTAGTTTACTAGAATGAGATCTATCATTCTATGCACAAACGACAAAGGAGGTCAGCATGCCCTATAAAAATATAGTCCATATGCCCTCAGGGATAAGGAGGATAGTGAAGCATTGGATAGGTTGGTCAGTTTCTTTTTGAACGGTCAAGCGTACTTGAAGAGTGAGGAAAAAACACAGCACCCTTTAAAGTTGATAGTTTTGCTGCGCTGAACGCCTGCCACTGGCAAGGCTAATTGGTTCAAGGGAGGTCACTCTTGGCTGTCTGGAAGTTGACCCTGCTGCTGGTGACGGTCGATTTGTAACAGTTCAACATGGCGTCCAACAGTTCGCACACAGCCTTCGCATAAAAGACGTCGTTAAATGTCTGTCTAGAAAGAGCAAGAACCGACTGTGTACGGCAAGGATCTTCTGGTGCGGTAAGTGAGTCTTTCTTGGTCAGTCGCTGCCAGCCACTGTGTTTGCGGTTCTGTCCCTATCCATATCATGCCTATGTATTAAGAGGAGTCGACAGCGAGTGTCAGTGTGTAAAACTAAACACAACTACTTGAACTAGTAAAAGCTTCTCTTTTTTCACTGCCGTTACAGTTCATAACAGATCTTCAAGACTGTGAAGACAGTATATCACAACACAAGAAATCAGAATGAGGAATTTGATTAAAAAAATACAGAAAATATTTTCACCAGAAATGAAGAAACGCTAAGCATATCCCCAAAGACCCTATATATATATATATATATATATATATATATATATATATACACTAAGGGTGTGTTTGTTTGGCCCAAAATCTCGAGAGAATCGCGAGGGCTAGGCGTTTACGTTCATCGCTCAAAAGGACGCACTCGCCGTGAAGGCGGGAAGCCGATAGAGGTCCGGAGCTCCCTCCATCCTTCCCGCTGCAGTGACCCGGATGAGCCAAAATGGCGGAGACAGTGCGAGTTGGGGAGGTTCGGAGAGAACAGTGCCTGTAATGTACTTCTCAAGGTTTGAGAATTGAAAAGTGTACATACACAGAAGTATTTGCTGTTCGAGTGTTCATTTGTATATGACAGGTTTCACGATATTGCATACTGCAGTTTACCACTACACCCAATCATTCATAAAAAATAAAAAGTCAACCAGGGGCCCAAAAACAGTTTGCACAAAGAGTTCAACTTTATTTCTACCTAAAACAGTAAAAAAATGTATATGAACATACTTATTTCCAAAGTTATTGATGTTCAAAGACGCTATATCCTGAAACCACAAACAATGCTTTTACAACTTCAGTGCATCATAACTGCTACAAAATGTTGTTTGGAAGCAACCAATGACAATCATCTTTAACATACACTATGTACACCTTAAGAAAAGTAGTAAACTTGCAATAAAAGTGACAACATTGATCATAAGGATGGTTGACAGATAAATGACGCTAAATTTAGAATAATTCTGTCTTTAAATTGTTTCCTGTAGACCTCAGGAGTCATCACTAGATAAATAAATCATTCTAAAATTGAAAACCAAACATCTATAAATCATATCCACATAACAGATAGATATTTGACTCAATCACAATGACATGGGTGGACTCAAACAAACACCCCCCCCCCCCCCCCCCCCAAATTCAAAAACGGGGTCAAACTTGCAGTTACTTGCTTCAAAGACCCTATACAATAAGATGATTCGTTAGGCACTCGGCCTATATAAAACATGATGACGGAGCCGAGAACTATAAATCGCTTTCGACCGAGAAGCCCCAAGCGGAAATCGTGATGCTCGAGTCAAGGAAGACAATCTTCCACATACCCACAACAGAAATCGTAATGAGAATTAATCACTTTTATATTATATTATATTAGGTACTGGCAGCCGCAGCCAGTTTTGCTGGGAAAGGTGCCTGCAGGCTAAAAATTGATGATTTACCCCGTGATGTTTATATATTTAAATTGAAAATTTTCGCACCAAAACTATGTGCAAAATAAAGTTTCAACCTTCATCTGTCATTCTGTGTTGTTTTTTATGTTGTCTGTGATCTGTGGTACTTGTGCGAATGCACTAAAAGTACTAGATGAAACACAAAATACGCTTCGCGTCATCAGTCGGAATGGCATCTTTTACCGAGCATATTTACAGTGTGTTAGAAACAATACCTTTCGCGCCGTCAAGAAACCCATTCCAAGAATGCGAATTACTGAGTCAGCAAGACGAAGCTCCACAGTTTATTCTCGTATAAATATTTTTCCAAAATAAAGCGATTAAGTTAAAGAAAATTCTATCTGAAAATATGTCTAATTTTCAAAAGCTCATATCTCTGGAACTACTCAACGGATTATATACAATAAAGATGGAAATTAAAGCTCATTTTATGCCGAATTTAACGATATACGAAACGTGTCGGACAAATGAATGCTCGCGCAGCGCGAGCCAATCGGAGACGAGTACTCTCCGCGCATTGGTACGCATCATGGCGGACTTTCAGTCTACGAGCGGTTGTGGCAAATCGGAGTTATTTGTTTGCAGCATCAAGTCTAGTCTTGATAAGTAGCCTAATTCGATGTCTAAACTCATTAAGTTACCAGTACTGCAAGTTATTAAAGCTATTTTTTGCTATTCATGGCAAAGTTTACGCAGAATTAACAGCAAATGTTTGCCACGTGACCGGGTCAAAGTTGTGTGTTGTGTATACATGTACATTCGAAGTGTATCGTATTTTTCTTTCTGCTGATTGTTATCATTAAAATATTATGACAGGAATGTCTGTATGTTATAAACAACATAAATAAGTGTTTTGTTGAATTTTAGCAAGGTGTTCGAAAACAAAAATCGATGTCTATCATAGACCGAAGTGCGATCCCATATCGAATAGTCATGTGTTTGGATGTATACACACACGTGCCAATAACATCTGATTCTCATCTCTGAGGTACGCAGCCAAACTGCTGACATGTTAAAAAAATATTAATGACCTTTTATAGAAATGCAATGCTATTTTATTTTTGACTCACATGCGAAGCCAAAGTGAGTCTATGTACTCAGCCGTGTCGTCCGGGCGTCCGTCCGGGCGTAAAAAACTTAAACGTTGGATTTTTCTCGGAGACTATTAACCCTTTCCGTGGTAGTCGCGAACCAGTTCGCGATAAGCATTACCGGCTGTCATTAGTTATCGCGGACTAGTTCGCGCGCCACACCCGCTCAACTGGAGGCATTCCAGCATTGCACAAGGCCCTTATATTTATAGCCTGATTGATCGTGAAGCAAGATAGGACCTTTGTTAACGCTCAAAAGTAGGCCGATTGCCAACAGAGGTCACATGGAAGCTGGGTGCGAGAAGAGAATGCATCGGTGCGGGCTCATAACGCACAACCTGATGTCGAGTGATCTGCCGGATGATCTGTACTTGCGCTGCCACTCTTTTCCTCCTTTGCAAGTCTTGCTTTCACTAGCTGCCGATTTCTTTGGTTACTTTTCTTTCCTTTGAAGGCATGTACAGTGTGGTACTATTATTTAGGCCTGGTAACAGCGTTAAAAGTACGAGAGAGCGCTTCCGAGTCGAATGGAAGGCAGCCATCTTGTCTCCAAGCATTTCGAGCGAATGGAGCTCTCTCATTGGTTCATTCGTGTCAGCTGACCTGAAAGGCTTGAATCTATCCCTTGCAAATGATCATATAGCTCTTTGTACACGAAGCCAAGAGCAGTTATCTCCCTTGCACTGGTTAAATGAAATTCCGCGCTTTCGATAGACACCAAACATGCGAAGGTTTGTTCAAAGTTTCTATACGTTGCCAAGGCCCAAACATTGGCATTTTATGAGCAAAAATTGTGCAACAACACTTTTGTAAGGGTGGGTCATCTGTTTTATTGATGGTTTTTGCAAAGAAAGATGCTATTTTCAAGCTCGACCTTACTAGATTGGCATTGTTGAATCATTGTAACAATGATTGCTGAGGGTTCAAAGAGTGCAAAAAACCACAAATCTCAAAATCGACCATGCAAGCCCAAATGATCAATTTTCACTGCCGTGTCTCCCCTTTAGATATTCATAAATAAATGCATGTTCATTACACAGAGGAAATGCTTGCTTTGTGGTATTTTGTGTCCAATTCTGAGCATTTTTTGTACACATTGTGTTTGTCAATGTTTAATAGTTTCTGAGCTATGTTAATTAGAAAAGCGGAGGGGTGTTTTTGAAAAAACAAGTCTGTTATAGCACCACTGGTGGACAGACAGAGCGTTTTTATGACACCACGGTAAGGGTTAAGTCTATCAACACCAAATGTGGCATGATGGTGTATGATGACAAGGCCTCAAAAAACATACATAGTGACTTGACCTTGCTTCAAGGTCAAGGTCACAGGAGCCATAAATGTGGTCTCAAAAACAGTCATTTTTCACATTTTCCCAATTTTCTCCCACGTTATTGAGAATGGCGACCTTAGCTACAGGTGGTATATAGGTCAAAGCAAGCCCTATCTTTTGATACCAGTTTGGTTGACCTTGCTTCAAGGTCAAGGTCACAGGAGCTCTTCAAAGTTGGATTGTATACATATTTGAAGTGACCTTGACCCTGAACTATGGAAGATAACTGTTTCAAACTTAATAATTATGTGGGGCACATGTTATACTTTCATCATGAGACACATTTGTTCACATATCATCAAGGTCAAGGTCACTTTGACCCTTATGAAATGTGACCAAAATGGGGTAGTGAACCACTAAAAGTGACTATATCTCATGGTAGAAAGTGCCAATAAGCACCATTGTGCTTCCTATGTCTTGAATTAACAGCTTTGTGTTGCATGACCTTGGATGACCTTGACCTTGGGTCAAGGTCACATGTATTTTGGTAGGAAAAATGTGTAAAGCATTTCTTTGTGTATGATGTCACTGGTAGGTTTACTTGTTTGACCTTGACCTTGAAGGCCACCTGAAGGTCAAGGTCATATAAAGGTCAAGGTCATATAAAGGTCAAGGTCAAGCATGTGAGTCGTATGGGCTTTGCCCTTCTTGTTACAAGCAATGCTGTGCATGATACTCACGGCTCACAGTTAAGAAATGTTGCAGTGGGGACAATAGTTTGTGTACTGTGTAAGCCTTGCAGGGTCTGCCCATAGAAGCTACACCACTGAAAGTCATGTCACTGACATTGTCAGAGAATAAGCTTTGTATCTGTTATGTAACAAAAGAGTGGAATCTGCAAAAACAGCTGTACACAATGAAGTTTTGAAAGCGCATTTTACAAACCTTCCCAGAATAGTTGTCCCTGAAAGCCTGTACTGTAGGCCAAAGTTAAAAAGTGACAGAATGAAATATTTCCACGGAATGACATATACTTGATATTACAAGGATTTTTATGTGTTCTGTTTCAGAAGAAGTGCTATGCCCAGACAGCTTGAACTGGTACAGGTGGCAGGCTGCAAGGCAAGACAGGACAGGAGCCTCTTGCCTCCACCCTTGGTGTGTGCAGTGGCAGCCCCCTAGTGGAGTGCAGGTGTCCTGGCCTTGCCTGTGCAGAGGCAGCCCTCCTTGGCCAGACTGGGGCCAAGCCAAGGCCTGGAGGAGTGGAAGGAAGGCCTGGCCACAGTGTGGCTGAGCTGGACAAGCCCAGTGGCTGAGTGCAGGTGGAGGAAGTGTGCTTGAGCTGAGTACAGCAGGTAGCTTCAGTTCAGTGTTGCTCATGTGAAGCTTGTGGCTGGAGTTTTACTGTTGTATTCTTAGTTGTTTTTTCCACTGAAAAGCACTAGCTTACAGCACGAGCATGGAGGAGGACATTGATTGGCTGTTTGATGACACATGTGTAAGTGTTGAGTCTCTGTCATCTAACCATGACTTGAGGACTGAGGTGAAACGTGAGCCATGCTCTGAGGATGAGCTGTATGATGGGACAGGTGTAGAAGCAGAGAGCACTGTCCAGGAAGAAGTGCAAGTGAAGGTGGAGAGACAAGATGAGACAGCGACTTGCATGGAGGAAAATACTGACTGGCTGTATGACAACACACTTCCATGTGAGGGCTTGTCAGGTTGTGAGCATGACTCTAGGACTGGAGAGAAACACAAGGCAGGTTTTGAGGACCAGCTGCATGATGGGAGTGATGTGGAAGCAGACAGCACTGTCAGGGAAGAAGTGCGAGTGAAGGTGGAGAGAGAAGACAAGGCAAGTGTGATGCAGTCTTTGTCTTCCCCTGCTGACTGTGGTGTCAGTGTGTGGAAATGTGACAGGGCTGAGGAAAGCAGTGAGTGTGGCAGGCCTTGGATGGTGGGTGAAAGGATCATGAGAAAAGAACAGGGCAAATGCTGCCTTCTGGAATATGTGTTAGTAAGAAGAGTGCCCGAGACTGGCTGTGGGTCTGTACAGGGAGAGCAGTGCAAGGCTGAGGTGTCTGCTTGTGGGTGGCAGCAAGCAGTGGGTGAGGGAAGCAGTGAGGATGCCAGGGCTGGGATGGTGGGTGAAAGGATCAGGAGAAAAGGACAGGAGAAATGCTGCCTTCTGCCATATGTGTTACTGAGAAGAGTGCCCGAGACTGGCTGTGGGTCTGTACAGGGAGAGCATGTTGGGTCTCTTGAAGAGAGAAGTGTGACAAGGCTGGATGAAGGGGAGAGGCAGGAGGTAGAGAAAAATGTGCATTTGCAGGCCAGGGCTGAGTCCAGTGTGGCTATGACTACCTCATCCATGTTTGTAGAAGTGATGTCTGCATTCAGCTCGACCCCTGTGGCAAGCAGCAGCTGCCCTGAAGTGGCCGAGCCAGAGCCATGTGTGTCCAGTCAGGAGCCAGCACAGTTGCACCTCCTGGAGAAAAGGCACCATAGTCCTCCCAGGCAGCAGCAGCAGAGTCGAAAGAGAGCCCGAGTGCCGAGTCCTGGCAGTGTTGTCCATCAAGAAGCAGGGGCTGTTTGTAGGCCTCATGTGAATGTGCAGTCAGTCCCTGAAGGTTTGAGGAGGCTGAGACAAGCTTGTCCCCATTGTGATTTCAGGTGTGCAATGAGAGACACGCTCACAAGACATGTAGAGAGATTGCATGCAAATTTGAGGAGTGTTTCTCTGCCCCATTGTGATGTCAATAGCAAAAAGAAAAAGGACCTGAATGAGCACATGGAGATCACTGGTGGGGATTTGAGAAAGCATCAGTGTCCACATCATAAGTACAATACTGGTTGCTCCACTACCTTGCAAGCACACAAAGAAACTGTACATGAAAGTTTAAGGAAGTACAAGTGTCCCCATTGTCAGTACACAGCTGGTCACCAAAAAACCCTGCAAAAACATGTAGAGACAGTGCATGAAGGTTTAAGGAAGTTCAAGTGTCCCCATTGTCAGTACACAGCTGGTCAGAAAGGCAACCTGCAAAGACATGTAGAGACAGTGCATGAAGGTTTAAGGAAGTTCAAGTGTCCCCATTGTCAGTACACAGCTGGTCAGAAAGGCAGCCTGCAAAGACATGTAGAGACAGTGCATGAAGGTTTAAGGAAGTACAAGTGTCCCCATTGTCAGTACACAGCTGGTCGGAAAGGCCACCTGCAAACACATGTAGAGACAGTGCATCAAGGTTTAAGGAAGTTCAAGTGTCCCCATTGTCAGTACACAGCTGGTGTGAAAGGCAGCCTGCAAAGACATGTAGAGACAGTGCATCAAGGTTTAAGGAAGTTCAAGTGTCCCCATTGTCAGTACACAGCTGGTGAGAAAGGCACCCTGCAAAGACATGTAGAGACAGTGCATGAAGGTTTAAGGAAGTACAAGTGTCCCCATTGTCAGTACAGAGCTGGTGAGAAAGGCACCCTGCAAAAACATGTAGAGACAGTGCATGAAGGTTTAAGGAAGTTCAAGTGTCCCCATTGTCAGTACACAGCTGGTGAGAAAGGCAGCCTGCAAAGACATGTAGAGACAGTGCATGAAGGTTTAAGGAAGTACAAGTGTCCCCATTGTCAGTACAAAGCTGGTGTGAAAGGCAACCTGCAAAGACATGTAGAGACAGTGCATCAAGGTTTAAGGAAGTACAAGTGTCCCCATTGTCAGTACACATCTGGTGTGAAAGGCAGCCTGCAAACACATGTAGAGACAGTGCATCAAGGTTTAAGGAAGTACAAGTGTCCCCATTGTCAGTACACAGCTGGTGGAAAGGACACCTGCAAACACATGTAGAGACAGTGCATCAAGGTTTAAGGAAGTTCAAGTGTCCCCATTGTCAGTACACAGCTGGTGTGAAAGGCAGCCTGCAAAGACATGTAGAGACAGTGCATCAAGGTTTAAGGAAGTTCAAGTGTCCCCATTGTCAGTACACAGCTGGTGAGAAAGGCACCCTGCAAAGACATGTAGAGACAGTGCATGAAGGTTTAAGGAAGTACAAGTGTCCTCATTGTCAGTACACAGCTGGTGAGAAAGGCAGCCTGCAAAGACATGTAGAGACAGTGCATCAAGGTTTAAGGAAGTTCAAGTGTCCCCATTGTCAGTACACAGCTGGTGAGAAAGGCACCCTGCAAAGACATGTAGAGACAGTGCATGAAGGTTTAAGGAAGTACAAGTGTCCTCATTGTCAGTACACAGCTGGTCAGAAAGGACACCTGCAAACACATGTAGAGACAGTGCATGAAGGTTTAAGCTAGTACAAGTGTCCCCATTGTCAGTACAGAGCTGGTACCCAAGGCACCCTGCAAAGACAAATACAGAGAAAGCATGAAGGTTAGAAGAGGTACCCATGTCCACATTGCAATTACAAAGCTTGTGAGAAAATCAAATGCAAAAGACACATGGAGTGTGTCCATCAAGATTTCAAAAAGGATCAGCACTCCCATTGTGAGTACCAAACTCGCCACAAACATTCACTGTGGAAACAAGTAGACAGTGTCCATGAAAGTGAGAATGTAGCAATGTCCCCATTGCAAGTACAGATCCCAATCTCAAAGTTCCTTGTGCAGACATGTTGAACAGTGCACTGTAGTTAGCAGGAGTACCAGTGTTCCAACATGGATGTAACAGACTCTGGGTGACATGTGGGGGGAATAAACAACTCATTGACTAAGTAAATGAAACAGTTTTGGATACCCAGCACAAATAACAAAGCATGTCCAGTATTAATGGTGACTTTACTTGTGGTACAACTGAATAGTTTAGTTTGAAAGCCGGTGTAAAGAGCAGACTGCAGGTGACCCATGAAACATGCACAAGAAGCAACTTGAGGTAGTGTTTGTACTCTTTCTTCATCTTGGGTGTGGGCAACCCGCTAATCTCCTGGCTGTTGGTAGTTTGCCTTAGACTGATGACAGAGGAGGTGCTTTGGAATTCCACCATGGTTCATCCACTGGACACACCCCAGCCAGCCCAGTCTGTGCTGTCTAAGTAGGGTGTACATGCTTGGCTGGTTTGAGAAGTACCTTACCAGTGATCCCATTGCTAGCACAGAGCTGCCTGTGGAGGTGATAGCAAACTACACAAAGAAACATTGCATGATGTTTCAAAGGGTCAAAGGTTGAATCTCGAGAACTAAGCCAGTGAATAAAGCAACCCAAGTAAATGTAGAGACTGTCAATGAATGTTTGAAGAGCACTTGTTTCCAGAAGCCCTGGTCATAAGTTGTGCTTGCCATTGAAGAGCTTGTGTGAAAACTACACTGAGGAAACTATTGGGAACATGCAAGTGAAATTGCTGTGGAAGTTATCTGTAGATTGCTCAAAATTGCTCCCTGATGACAAAACCTAGTATTTTAGAAGTATTTCCTAATTATAGTTTTGAATGTTTGACATAAGTAAGCCTACTTCAATGTCAAATTAAAATTTCAAGTCACATGCTCAGATCAAATCTGCATCTACAGACAATTTTCCAATGTGAATGTCTCAATGAAAGGGAGGCTGGAGTAAGTAGTGTTCTTTCTTTTTTCCTTAAAAAAAAATAATTTTGTCTGATGTGGGGGTTTTGATGAGTAGCCAAATTCTACAATTCTATTAGAAAGTTTTGAAGCATCCCAGACTTCTTTGTTTTGTCATCAGATAAATGAATAAAATATTGTGTCCATTTCTCCAAATGTTTCCATGTGATTTGTGAGCCTGGTTTTACTGAGATGCCCATGAATGTATATATAATATGTCTGTGAAGGCAGCACAGTTGGAAGCTGATAGGTCTTGCACACATTTGATGGAAACTACTGGCGATGTAGTTTGTTCTTGTGGAAAAAACTCAGGACAGAAAAAAGAGATGAGAATGTGTTATGTAATATCAAGAGTCAGTGTGGAATAGAGAACATTGGGTTTGCTTGTAGAAAGGAAAACGTTCTGAGGAAAAATCTTGTGGAACAGAGCAAAACAGATGTGCTCTGTTGTCTCTGAAGCTACCTGACTTTTTGAACAAGAGACTGTAGAGCACAACTTGTATTTTCAGACTTCTGTTTATTCCATGCTTCCTTTTCCTGATATGCATAGGCTTCTCTTTTCAATACTGATGTTACAGTGAAAGTAAGTGTTGTCATGTAACCATTGGCCTTTATTCTTCTTACTGACTTTCTGCAGATTGAAATGTTTTTTCTTGTGCTCCCTCACTTTGCTGTTAATATTTGTGAGTAGTTATTTAGGACAATGACTCAAAAAGTTGACAAGAAGGGCAAAGCCCATACGACTCACATGCTTGACCTTGACCTTTATATGACCTTGACCTTCAGGTGACCTTAAAGATCAAGCAAGGTCAAACAACTAAAACCTACCAATGACATCATACACAAAGAAATGCTTTACACATTTTTCCTACCAAAATACATGTGACCTTGACCCAAGGTCAAGGTCATCCAAGGTCTTGCAACACAAAGCTGTTAATTCAAGACATAGGAAGCACAATGGTGCTTATTGGCACTTTCTACCATGAGATATAGTCACTTTTAGTGGTTCACTACCCCATTTTGGTCACATTTCATAAGGGTCAAAGTGACCTTGATGATATGTGAACAAATGTGTCTCATGATGAAAGTATAACATGTGCCCCACATAATTATTAAGTTTGAAACAGTTATCTTCCATAGTTCAGGGTCAAGGTCACTTCAAAATATGTATACAATCCAACTTTGAAGAGCTCCTGTGACCTTGACCTTGAAGCAAGGTCAACCAAACTGGTATCAAAAGATAGGGCTTGCTTTGACCTATATACCACTTGTAGCTAAGGTCGCCATTCTCAATAACGTGGGAGAAAATTGGGAAAATGTGAAAAATGACTGTTTTTGAGACCACATTTATGGCTCCTGTGACCTTGACCTTGAAGCAAGGTCAAGTCACTATGTATGTTTTTTGAGGCCTTGTCATCATACACCATCATGCCACATTTGGTGTTGATAGACTTAATAGTCTCCGAGAAAAATCCAACGTTTAAGTTTTTACGCCCGGACGGACGGACGCCCGGACGGACGGACGACACGGCTCAGTACATAGACTCACTTTTGCTTCGCATGTGAGTCAAAAATGGATTGTGATAAAATTGGGTGCAAGGTCAGGATTTCACCCCAGGAACAATCTGTGAAATTGTGGAGCTCATCTGTTATGTTGTTTTGCAATTACAAGCAGGAAGAGAATTGTTATCACACATATCACAAAGGTAATGATGTCAAACTACTGATGGTGCGGGTTTATGCATTCAGCACTCATTGACCTCCAGCAGATGCTAAACTGAACTAGACTTCATGGAAGAGAAATTGTGGCTTCCTTAGTGGAGGTTCTCAGTCTCAGAGAGCTCTCTAGTATTCATGTTATCCTGACTGTTGGCTGTGTGTGTGTGTGTTTGTGTGTGTGTGTGTGTGTGTGTAAGTGTGTTAGAGAATACATTCTGAATAGTAGCAAGAGAAATGTTCCTGGGGCCTATTTTATCATATTGTGTTGTATTGCATTGTATTGTATTTTCCCTGAGCTTTTTGCTATTTCAGTCTGACTAACCAACTCCTGGCTAAGTATTGTGCCATAGTAGGACCAGTTAGTATAGAACTTTCTACAGGAGAATATTTGATATCGACACACAATCATAAATCATGGACCTGTTGACCACTGCAATAGCTACAAGCGGTCCTAAGCAGAGATGCATGTAGTAAGGAAGCCAAGTTGACTTTGTCTTCTTTTTTCGTTGTTAAGACTTTCACATGTCAGTGTGAGGAGGTTGCTATGTGACAATTACCCAGTGGATGAGGGGTCAGAGGCCAAAGAAGACTGGAAACTGGAAAAAGGTGGAGAAAGCAACTGGAGAGCAATGTATGTATGCATGTATAGTGTCACCGCACTCTCTATTTTGAATTCCCCCTGCAAGTTGGGGGTAAGAATAGACCCACTGTGTCTCCCTAAGGGATTCATAAGAGGTGAAGAACCAGGAAAGATGTGAGTTGACTTTTCTTATTCCAACCTGCTCTAATGATTGATTGTGACCAATGGCCTTACATAGCCTTCAGAGGGTGATGGTCCATAAAACTGCATCCATCCCTCCATCTTGGAAAGTGGGTGGTCTGTGTTCTTGCACCATGGGTGTCTTGAGTAAGCTTCCTGTCCTTGCAGAGGTGATGGGATGAAGCTGTAAGGTGTGGAACCTGCAGATGGCCCAAGGGCATGCAGGAAGAAGCTGGACCAGACTGAACTGCTAGGAAGTGCCTATTGGTTGTCAAAACTGTACTGCCAAGTTTTGATGACTGCTTTGTGGCCTTGCCATGGGGCATTTGTGAGTGCAAAGAGAACTGAGTAGCTTTAGTCATATTTGGCTCATTTTTTACTCACATGCGAAGCAAAAGTGAGTCTATGTACTCACCCATTTCGTCCGTCCGGGCGTCCGTAAAAAAACTTTAATGTTGGATTTTTCTCGGAGACTATTAAGTCTATCAACACCCAATTTGGCATGATGGTGTATGATGACAAGACGTCAAAAAACATATAGTGACTTGACCTTGCTTCAAGGTCGCAGGGGCCGTAAATGTTGTCTAAAAACAGCCATTTTTCACATCCTTTCAGCATGTGAGTCGTGTGGGCTTTGCCCTTCTTGTTACTGTGCTTGTAAAGAAGAATTTGACTTATTTTCATGCCATGGAATTTATGGGACTGAAAAGGCCAATAAAGAGTGTTACTGAATCATCAGCGTTGAGTGCTTGTGTCCCACTAACATGCATAAAGCTTACAAACACACATGGATGCATGCACATTTGCATTCACAAGCAGGCGTGTACAGATGTGATGGGGTTTAGCTTGGCAGGTGGAGACATCTGGTGGGCTGAGGGTGTGGTGTGGGTGATGTCTGCTTCTCAGTCCCGGGTCTCACCTGTGACACTTTCAGCTGGGTGAGCGTGGTCACAGTGCTCGAGGGACAGACTCTTCAGTTTGTGAATTGCCGTCCCTCGAGTTAGACGTCTGCTTTCCCTCGACAGGTGAGACCCGTCATTGTTGCATATGTTGATTCTGATTATTGATTACATCATTTTAATGGAATTTTGTGCATTGTAATTTTAACATGATTGTGTAATACTGAGCTTTTACCTGAAAATTAGGTCGCCCGACTCGCGCGTCGTTTTCTCATTTGCCCTCTTTTTGCTTGAATCGTATAAATTGTATGTGACGCAAAATGTCATGTAAAGTAAGTGATGACGAGGTCACACAAAAAAAACCAGCGTGAACGGCTTAATTCAAGAAAAGTGTGTCTTTGTGGTACTTGTTACATTATAGGGCACACACACACACATATATACATATACACACACACACCTAAGGCTTGTTCAGGAGTTCAACGCGCTGCATGAGCGCTTCATGTTGGGAATTGAGCGCTCTTTGCCTCTCCTGAACACCTAAGATGTAGTGCAGCGCTTCACTTGTTAAAGGGGAGGTAAATCTTCTGCGCCCCATGTTGTGTTGATAAGACGCGAAAAAAGTGTTTTCTTTGCCACAGACATCGTTTATGCACGTTTAAATGTATTCTGCATGAATAAAGTCCACTACTGTGTCATCCTTACTTGCCATTACTCGTTCATACAGGGCGCTTGGGGCAAATAAAGCCTGTTCCAGTCCCAAAATGATGTCTCTGAGGGTTATTTTACGCATCGACTGCCAGTGCGGGATTGAAGACGCCATTTTGAAAATGATGCAAAATCGTCTGAATCACCTCGGATCGGTGATGCAAAGCGCTGCTCAGCGCTGAGTGAATCACGCCCCAAAATTCCTGTTCAGGAGTGAATCACATGCAGCGCTGAGCAGTGTTTTGCAGCCCTGCGCCTCCTGAACAAGCCTCTAGATCTATGCACAAATAACGTCAACATGCCCTCAGGGATAAGGAGGATAGTGAAGCATTGGATAGGTTGGTCAGTTTTCTTTTTGAACGGTCAAGCGTACTTGAAGAGTGAGGAAAAAACACACCACCCTTTAAAGTTGATAGTTAATTTTGCTGCACTGAACGCTGGCAAGGCTAATTGGTTCAAGGGAGGTCACTCTACTACAGGCTGTCTGGAAGTTGACCCTGCTGCTGCTTTCAAGGTGAAGGTCGATTTGTAATAGTTCAACATGGCGTCCAACAGTTCACACACAGACTTCGCATAGAAGAAATTGTTAAATGTCTGTCTAGAAAGAGCAAGAACCAACTGTGTGTACAGCAAGGATCTTCTGGTGCGGTAAGTGAGTCTTTCCTGATCAGTTGCTGCCAGCCACTGTGTTTGCGGTTCTGTCCCTATGTATTACTATTAGGACTTCGTAAAGGACATGCGGCTAAATACAGCTATCCACGCCCAGAGTCACCGCTTCTGATTGGCCGCTTCGTGTCACGTGACTCTAGTACTTCAGCGGCGAAACGCAGGTATTCTGTCAGTCCGTGCCTTCAAGTTCAACTTTTGAAGCATCGTACCGACTTTTCTCCTCGTCATGGATCGTGCTGAAGATGGTATGTCTGCATTTCATTGTTATTTTGTCTCATTTTCAAAGTTTTGACTGTGTCATTTTTTGTGCGAGTGAAGCATAACGTCTCTGTTGGCGAGTGGTTAGCGCGCTGGACTAACAGTCGCTTGCGGCTAGAGGGTGCGGCGTTTGAAGCTGCGCAGTTCCCAGAGTTGCATCCTTGAGCTGAAACTTTTACTGAGATTCTGGTTTACCTTGTTGCATTTTATTGATTTTATGTATCTTCTCTATTTTCTCAACTGGCCACAATTCAGGACAATTCAGGTATAACAAAATCCACATTAAATTCCAATAAACACTAAGACTGTAAGAAAACTAGATATCATGACCTAAATACATAATTTAACAATGTAAACAAAAGAGTCGTTGCCAACATTTCCGGACACTGTACCCCAGTTTTGAAATCTCGGCCTTACAGTCATGTGACTCGCACGCCCGGGGAGTTATGCTAAGATCCGGCCGCGTTAATGTATCTGCGTTTTGTGACAAACGTCTTGCTCGGCGATACTGTACTCCATGCACCTTAACAGTCCGCGTGATTCGGGTGTAATCTTAAGCTAAACGACGTTTATAAATGTCCATTCTCGTGAGAAATGCCGAGATTTGAAACTCGGGTACAGTGTCCGAAAATGTTGGCAACAACGACCATTTCAGCAACACTGACACGACTGTTACAACATACAACACAAATAACATTGTAAATACGCAAACAGAGCCTGCACAGTGTCAAAAACATCAATTTTCTTCAAACGCGCGTGTTCATTAGACGACAGAAAACATCAAATTTCATTCATTCGCGCATTACTCTTGGCAGCGTTCAGCGGACGAAGTAAACATCACACTACGGACCATAACGTAAGTACGAGTTGCAGATGAAACTATCATAGTCACGTGACACAAAGTGGCCAATCAGAAGCGGTGACTCTGGGAGTGGATAACTGTCTTTAGCCGCATGTATGATCATGTCGAGTGTCAGTGCATGCAAAACATTATCAGAATCTGATATCACTAGGTTTCAGGCTCTCCATTTGTTTGGTCATGTTGAATGCGGTGGCATTATCTGGTCAGTCTCTTTCTTCTTCTCGAATGCCGTCGCACTTGGAGCCCAGCACTTGCAATGAAGTGTGCTGTCCTGCGCAGTCGGTCCAGCGGTCCTGCGCAGTCGGTCCAGCGGTCCTGCGCAGTCGGTCCAGCGGTCCTGCGCAGTTGGTCCAGCTGTCCTGCGCAGTTGGTCCAGCGGTCCTGCGCAGTTGGTCCAGCGGTCCTGCGCAGTTGGTCCAGCTGTCCTGCGCAGTTGGTCCAGCGGTCCTGCGCAGTTGGTCCAGCGGTCCTGCGCAGTTGGTCCAGCTGTCCTGCGCAGTTGGTCCAGCGGTCCTGCACAGTTGGTCCAGCGGTCCGGACACAGCTACTGGTTGTGACCGTAACTCTTCTTTTAGTGTGTGGTGATAGTGCAGTCCTGGAAGACTTGCTCAACAGTCTCTTCGGCTTCTCCACAACAACATGTCGACAATGGGGAAAGATGGCGTTTTCGGTGCATAATCTCAGCCTGTAGTGCCCCGTCCTCAGCCGGAATATCACCCCAGTTCTTCTCTGGATAGCTGGTGGTAGCAATTGTGTTCGGTACAGAGATTTGATGATGATGATTGTCTCTGTAGAAGAGACTTCATTGGTTTCCAGTTCTTTCTCTGCTCCCATTTTGGGTAGTTTGTCAGCTTCTTCATTACCGTATATTCCACAGTTGTTCTGAGACTTTTTATATCTGGTCAGTCATCATACAGCATCTGGAAAAGTTCTTTTCATCAGTTCAGTTCAGTTCAGTCTCTTAACCCTGAGATGGGTTGTTGAGGCATCACTGATGACTTTCGGACAATCTTCCTCCATCGATCTCTATCCTCTGTGGCTCGCTGTGAGTCAGCAAAGGTCAAGCCTGTCCACTCTTTGATGTTGTCTTCCCACCTCTTTCTCTGCCTGCCTCTCCTTCTCCCACCTGGTACGGTACCTTGCAGGATGGTCTTGGCCAGCCCACTGCCTCTTGACACGTGACCCACTTCAGCTTTCTGCTTTTCACGATTCAGAGCAGGTCTTCGTACTGTCCAATTGCTCTCCTGATCCTGTTGCTGACTTCCTCATTCGTGACATGGTCTTTATATGAGATATTCAGAATCTTGCGGTAGCATCTCATTTCCAGGGCTTGTATCCGTCTCTGTAGTTCAGATGTGAGTGTCCAGGACTCGCATGCATACAAGAATATGGAGATGGCCAGCGTGCGCATGAGCCTGATCTTCGACACGAGAGTGATATTTCTGTCACGCCATATTGGCTTCAACTTTGCCAATGCTGCTGTTGTTTGTGCTATTCTGGACAGTATATCTGGTTTGGACCCTTCATCAGTCACGATAGATCCCAGGTATTTGAAGTTGTTCACAGCTTCCAGTTTTTGGCCCTTCACTTTGATTTCCATTTTGAAGCCCCGAGGATTGTTCGTCATCACCTTGGTCTTCTCGGCGCTGATCTCCATGCCATATGCCTGTGAGGTCTTGTCCAGGTGCTCGACAAGACTAGTCAGCTCCTCTTCACTTCCTGCTAATCCATTAATGTCATCAGCAAAACGTAAGTTGGTGATCATATGGAATTGAAAAGTCGAAGGGAACACAGTGTCCAGCATGGTTTATTCATTCACCACCAGCTTTCGAAGTAATACTCCACGAGGTGGGATGAACGGATGGATGGAGTTTTACGGCCTATCAGCCGGTAGAGGCTATGTAAGGTCACTGAGCACGAAACTCACCAAAACAGTTTAGAGTAAACGCAAACCATGTACGTCACAGTGTCCCTAATTATTCGTCTCTAACGAATCGTGTAGGGAGCTGACGCAGTGGGTCTATTCTCACCCTCAAACCACAGGGGGCCCATGAGGTGGGAGTGGAAGAAAGAAGGATCGGAATCCCTTAATTCCACTAATGGGCCACACTGGTGGACTCGTCCGAGGAAAGAGGTGCGGACCCTGCTCCGCTGGCAGGCCACGGCATCTGATTGGCTGCGTTTTTACATAGGCGTTCATGCTCGAAACAGCCGAATCGCCTTGACGACTGCTGCAATTATGATATTCATCATAACCCCTTTCAGCTGAATGCGCATTATGTACACCAGTTCGTCGATTATTCACACTTTATTGGCCTTCTTTGTGCGGAAAAATCGTCCAAGATTGCATATGTGAGCTAGCGAGCATGAAATAATTTGGTTGTCATTCTGTGTGGAAGTCACTGCAAATTAAACGACCAACATCGCACCCCTTTCCTCGTACGAGTACACCAGTGTAGCCCATTAGTGGAAGGGATTCCGAAGGCTCTGTCTGTTCAAATAACCTTTGCTGTGGAAGCAGGTTAATTCACCCCAAGGGGAGAGTAGGCCATCTTGCAGCAGGCCCTGACTGCTGTGCCAGATTACTCTTGGGAGCCTGGAGCCTGACAGCCGTATAGGGTCTTTGAGAATACAGCCGTCCTCAATGAACGTGTCCAAGTCTTATCAGTCATCAAGCACAACAGGAGGTGCATGCTGAAATGCCAGGCCTCTCCAGGCTATCGGGGTCATCCCCTCTCCCTTTGCCATTCCAAACAAGCGAATAACTGGCAAAATCAAGACTTGACTGCATCTTCTCTCACCAGCTCCGGTGATTTTTGTGATCAATGGCCTTGCAAAGCCAGGAAAGACCGATAAACTTTATCACTCTAAATCAGCATCTTCCCTGTACAGTTCTGGCGAGAGGTAACGATGAAGGTGCCCTTTCTTTTATATCGAGATTTTCCACCCATTGTTGAACACTCAAACAACACACTTTTACACCCCCTGGTCACCAGGCTACTCCTCTCATCACTCCACCATCTCAACTCCCTGGGGAGCATGCAACCAGGCTGCGAATGAACGAGCCACAGTTAGCCTGTGCAGTGTCACAGCTCGGCCCTCACAGGTACCCGCTTTACACCTGGTTATGGAGAAGCAATGTGAATAATGCAGGTCAAGCATGCTAACCACTCGGCCACAGAACCCCACGAAACACCAAGAAGGTGCCATGGGCATTGCAGATAAACAGATCTGCTATTTCTTCATATCTTTATATAAATATAAAACTTCATGTGTATGCTTGTTTCATTCATCGCTATGCATTCCCGTACCATTTAAGCTGCTGGATTCAAGCTTGACACATAATCTAGAGGCTTGTTCAGGAGTACAAAGCGCTGCATGAGCGCTTCATGTTGGGAATTGAGCGCTCTTTGCCTCTCCTGAACACCTACAGATTTAGTGCAGCGATTCACTTGTTAAAGGGGAGGTAAATCTTCTGCGCCCCATGTTGTGTTGATAGACGCTAAGAAAGTATTTTCTTTGCCACAGACATCGTTTAAATGTATTCTGCATGAATAAAGTCCACTACTGTGTCATCCTTACTTGCCATTACTCGCGCATACAGAGCGCTTGGGGCAAATAAAGCCCGTTCCAGTCTCAAAATGATGTTTCTGAGGGTTATTTTACGCATCGACAGCCAGTGCGGGATCGAAGACGCCATTTAAAAAATCGTCTGAATCACCTCGGATAGGTGATGCACAGCGCTGCTCAGCGCTGAGTGAATCACGCCCCAAAATTGATGTTCAGGAGTGAATCACATGCAGCGCTGTGCAGCGCTGCGCCTCCTGAACAAGCCTTAGGTGCCATAAGGAAGGTTATTGGCTATCTACTTTTGTGGTAGCAACATCAGGGGTGGGGTTTTTCATTTTAATTTTGGCCAGCATTAGGTCATTAGCCGGTGCAGACCCTTGCTTGAGAGGAGCTAGGCCCCCAGGAATGATCAAGTGTGGTGGAGGCCAGGATGCAGAAGGGAGGGAGAAGTGTGCTTATCTGTACCACCTGGTAGTTATAAGGATAACGAGGGCTGGGAGAGGCGTTTGTCCTGTCTAGTAGAGATACACTGGAGCGACTACATCACCAATGTGGAAGTTTTGGAACGGTCTCAACTCACCAGCATAGAGACCATGCTTTTGAGATCTCAGCTGCGCTGGGCAGGCCATGTTTCCAGAATGGAAAACCAACACCTGCTCAAGAAAGCCCTCATCTCCTGCAACATCGATCCCCGACAGTGGACCTCCGCCGCTGCTGACAGAGATGCCTGGCGCCACACCATCAATGAAGCCACGGCAGTGTTGGAGAGCTCCAGCAGGGACACACTGAAGGAGTAGCACCAGAGGAGAAAAAACCGAGAAGGCGTCATGCTAGATCCTGGCCGGATCTTCCCCTGTGGCCGCTGTGGTCGAGCTTGCCGGTCCCGCATCGGCCTCTACAGCCACCAACTTGTCTGCGGTAGACATGGACAGCAGCATCAACTCATCTTTGTTTGCAAGCAACGCCATAGATAGAGGTGAGGATGTAGAGGGCAGGGAGAAAGTGTGTATATTAGCCACTCTCCGATTATCCCTGTTAAGCTCCTTCCAACTGATAAACTTTGGTCTGGGAGGAGGGGGAGATAGAGAGGTAGCAGGCAAAGCCAGTTATTGTCTGTTTCTATTCTCCTTTCTCCCTCTCTTTTCTGCCACTTTTGCCTCTAGACAGCTGGCCTCTATCACCATACTCCTGAGCACCAGGTGTGGTGGATGTAGCGGGCAAGACCTGCTAGTCTCATCTCTAAAGAAATGCAGACTGAAAAAATCCTGGAGTAGTTGGTAGATATTTTATTTGGAACATGAAAATAATCTTTCTCCACATTTAAACTGATATTTCATATGTAAAACTAAAACGTTATTATGCCATTCTTGAATTGTGAAACCTAGACAGTAGTATTATTTTCATGACAACAAATGCTCATCAAAATACAGCAAATGACAGTACTTCCTGCCATATGCACATAAAAAGAAAGCATTCATAAATCCTAATCAGTCTCATATCTGTTCCTGGACAAGGGTGTTTTTTTATGAATGAGATGACAACAGCAATGCAAAGAAATAAAACAAATTGTACACATCATTTGTTTCGTATTATTAAAAAAAGAAGTTAAAATACTAAGTTTGATTACTACACTACATGCTATTTATATGCAACACATCTTGTAGATCTCCTGGAGTGATAGAGAGAGAGGTAAGAAGCAATCAACAACCTATGAATAAATCTTCACCTTTACCCTGGCGTCGTAATTTGGACCATTAGATCAGTCATCACTACCACAAAAAAGCTACATTTCAAGGGCAAGACAAATCCTTTTCTTTTGCACACGCCCTTCTAACTATCCAACAAAATATAGCAAAACCTACACCAGAAGAATAACTCTCAACACAACAAAGAACAAATCCAAGTCATTGTTTGAAGAAAATGTAAATACAGAATTTTGGGGTAATTTATGGAAAGCACATGTCATGACCCCCCTGCCCCTCATCACTTACAGCTTGGCCCAGTCACCACCTTGCAGCAAAGGCCGGGACTGCCAGGGTAAGGGTTAGAAATGCATGTGTCATGACACAGCTTGGCCCAGTCACCACCTTGCAGCAAAGGCCGGGACTGCCAGGGTAAGGGTTAGAAATGCATGTGTCATGACGCATTCAGGCCACCAGTGTAGTGTACCTGATCTTGTCATGTCAGTTGACCAAGCAGACAGTGATGTGTACACGTATCCATGAGCGTCAATCCACCTGCATCAATTCTGATGCTGAATGCATTTTTTAAAATGATGAACAAATTACTGCCTGCTATCTCCAGTATGTGGCTGCCCCTAAAGATACACTCTGCAAAGCCCTGTACAATGATTTCTCGCATTCAGCTGGATCTCAGACAAAAGTTCATCAGATACAGACGAAAAAAACAAACAAACTGCATCCAGTTAATTTCTTCTCTCAAATGTTTTACACAAGCACAGCTCTTGAGGTCTTTGATCACAAGCTGACAAGAATGAATGAATGAGTGGATGGATAGTGTTTTACGGCCTATCAGCCTTTGTAGGCTATGTTAGGCCAGCAAGCACAACATTACTAGAACAGTTTAGAGCAAACACAAATCAAGTCACAAAGTCCCTAGTTATTTGCCTCTTACGAATTGCAGAGGGAGATGCATTGGATCTACTCGTTTGATCCCAAGTTGACAAGACTTGAACGTTTGATCCCAAGTTGACAAGACTTGAACGTTTGATCCCAAGTTGACAAGACTTGAACGTTTGATCCCAAGTTGACAAGACTTGAACGTTTGATCCCAAGTTGACAAGACTTGAACGTTTGATCCCAAGTTGACAAGACTTGAACGTTTGATCCCAAGTTGACAAGACTTGAACGTTTGATCCCAAGTTGACAAGACTTGAACGTTTGATCATTAGCTGACTTGAAGATATGATTATGGATGCATACCTTGACAAGACTTGTGAACATCTGAAGATGACAAAACTTGAAGGTCTGACTGCAAGTTGACAAGACTCGATACATTTCAAATGCTTCAAGATTTAATCACAAGTTGGCAAGGCTGAATTACAATTTGATGAGACTTTATCATTTGACTTTAATTAGATGACACTTGGAGATATGATCACGAGAAGACAAGACTTGAAGATTTTATCGCAAGTTGACAAGACTTAAATCTATTATCACAAGTTGACAAGACTTGAAGATTTGCAGACAGCCAACCCTATGCTTTGAATGTCTACATGCAGAAGAATATTAAGCATGAAGATGCAGATATTTTGCATTTGCTGAGAATTGAGAGAAATCATCATCATATCATCTAGAGACAGTACAGGGTTTTCATAGGGTGAATGTTTGAACAGCTAACATGCTCAGCTCCATGAAGGTAATCCCCCCCCCCCCCCCTCTTCACATTCCCTCGTGAGAGAAGCAAGGTTTACAAAAGACAACCAATCATTGGCAAAGTAAACAGTGTTCAAGTAAAACTATTTGGTAAAATTTTGGAGTATTTCTCTCCAAGTCGAAAAAAGAATGAGGTTTTATCTAGCACTACTTTGTATAGCTATGTGCACTTCTAGAATTACAAAAACCTGGGTCCAGCAGTATGTATCCAAGTTGGTTAGTACATAGCAGTGTTTGCTTCATGCATGAAAGCATCACGAAACATAAATGATAAAGTACTTTTCAAAACGCATATATACAAACGTTTAAGTCACGACTACTTAATGCAGGGGGTTTCCACTACAATGCAGGGAAACTGAAACTGATTGTGGTTCTACATCTTCCTTTCCCCAAAGATGTCAACCATGACCTTCCAAACACCAAGACTACTTACACAATACCAATCATTTGCTGAATTCCTCATTGAGTAAAATGTACAGTTAAAATATAGCAAGCTACAAACTTCATCCATTTAACATTCATGATTTCAAACTTTTCTCCTTCTAAACAAAACCAACTGAAATACATTTTTTTTTTAAACCGGCATGCCAAATCCCTTTCCTTCTGATAAGAACATGAATAATAAAACACCTTAGTCAACATACTACGACCTTACACACACACACAAAAGGTATTGTGGCTTCTTCATGTACATACTACAGAGGGAACTTTCACTGGAGACCTTTTATCACCTGCAAACAATATTTTTCATCCTAAGAAGTTACATTCAGATAGACATGATCAATCTAAGTTTATGACTGGGGATGAAAGCACATGCCTGAGAATCCCAGTATACGACTGACAATCCTGAACACAACACAGCCCAAGGGGCAAAGTCTCAGTGCTTTGAGATGAAGATGAAAGATGTGTCGAACGACAAATCACAGGCTACTTTACACACATCAGATCTATTCTTTACACTGCCTCAATCTCTGACCCTCTCATACAGACTTTGACTGAGAAGTCAGGCTGGAAGTTTCTTCTTGCTCCTTGTGGAGTGTCAGCCACTTTCCAGAGTTCTGCAACTACAAAACATATATGGAATGAAGCACCTCGCCAGAATGACATTCAAATCTGTGTCAAACAGATCACAAAAGCAAGCACAAACAGCACGGGAGGACTGCCAGAACACACCTTTTGAAGAACATCATTAATCCACTAATGTGATACAAAACAAGAGTAAAGCCTAAGTGCAATGTTAAAAAACAGTTTACAATATGCATAATTCCAGCTGCTGAGGCACATCCAATGTAAAGGCTATGTAAGGCAATTAAGCACGAACATCACTAGAATATTTTCAAGTACACGCATTTCAAGTCACGATGTCCTTATTTATTTGCCTCTTATGCATCGTGAGACACGGTGGGTGTATTCTTTTAGCCCCCAACCCACAGGGGGATCCAATGTCATGAAGCAAACTTAAAAGCAAACAAGTCAGAATCTTAAAAAAAAATTGTAAATTTTTTCCATAATGCCATACTAAATAAACACAAGAAGACATAGTGAAAATATTAAGCAAGAAATCAGCCCATTTTTACAAAAAGAAATTACTAATCTGTTACCAAGCTTATTCAATTGTTTATAACCATGCTTTCTTAGCATGAAAATCATTGAGCAAGTGTTTTACTTCATCAGTAAAACTAATTTCATGAAGCCATCTTGCCTGACCTGTTTGTAGATGAGCTGGCTTAGCTTCGTCTGGTCGACTTTATTAACTGAAAAGTATAAAACCATTGGGGGAAACACCACACACAACCACTTTTACAAAATAAAATATTCCCTCTTAACTTTTTGAGCCAGGGTAATAAAATGCCTTCCTCAACATTTTAAGCTGTTGTGATGATAAGCAAAAAAGCCATATGTTAAAACTATTTAACAAATGCATCGAAAATATAATTCCTTGGTCCAAACAGACATTGGGAAAATACAAAAGTTTGAGACCAACATTTTGGCAAGTTGTGAAGCAGCTGTGTACCAGGTTGTCAAGATCACCACATACTTCCAGAGGTGTTAACAAGAAACAACCCTGGTTAGTTTCAGTTTCTGAGAGGCATACTCATAGAGAGACCCTACTGGTTTCAGTTGTCCTGCCGTCATGCAGAATGTTTAACATGTCTAAATTCGGCCTCAATCAAGAGAGCAAATAAAATATTCCTATTGTGGAATATTACAGATATACATTATACTTTTCATGAAGGTCGGGAAAAGAAGAAGCTTTTATTCACTGCTTGCTTGATCATACATCATTAAAAGATAATTCAGAAACATCAAATGGTTGCATGTATACACAGTCATGTGCTTTGTGCTAAACATGCATGGTTATACAAGTACACTTGTTTGCAATGTGCACATGTACATGCATTATCTGTGCATTCAGGGCACACACAAGCACAGCACAGGAGACAAGCCATTCTCCAGAACAGACATGAAACTTTCCAAATGCAAAAGATTTTTGCAACCAGAGAGAACTCCGAGAGCACAAACCTCCACCAAGGAAACCTCAACCACTCTTCCATGGCCTGTATTATTAATTCAGGCAGGTTTTCTGCTAGTCAGGCCTGATGCTACAAAGTTTTGTTCATTTTAGTGGCAGAAAAATTTCTGAATGACAAATGCATACGACAATGTCATCAATAGTTTGACGTCATCAAATTTGCAATAAAATGTCACTTTTTGATGTAATTTGAAAACACGATAACATAACCTCCAAAATGTGATGGATTTTTCCTTGGGTAAAAGCCTGACCTTCCAAATTTCATCAGGATCCGTTTTGAACTGTTTGAAGTGAGTGAAGCAGGATGGATGGATGGATGGTGTTTTACGGCCTATCAGCCTTTGTAGGCTATGTAAGGCCGTCAAGCACGACAATAACAAGAACAGTTAACAGACCTGCCCCCCCCCCCCCCCCCCCACCCCCCCCCAAGGCCAATTAGGGAGATAATGAAAAATAGGCCAGGGTCCAGGGGCCGCAAAGGCCCTGGTGGGGTCCAGGGGCAACGCCCTGGTGGGAAGAAACTGGCCTAAATCGGGAGTCTCCCGAATTTTTCGGGAGAATAGGCAGGTCTGAATTAAGAGTGAATGCAAATTAAGTCACGGTGTCCCTAGTTATTCACTTCTTACGAATCGCGTAGGGAGACGCGGTGGGTCAATTCTTACCCCGAACCCACAGGGGGTGAGTGAAGCAGGAAATTTGACCCCCTAGAAATTCATAAAAGCAATACTGATATCATTACTCCTTTATACCTTCCACAGTTTGTGATCTGGTAACACTGTTCTTGCCCCACCACAAAATGTTATTCCTCCAGTAAGTCTATCTCCACACTTAGTCAGCCATTTTGCAGTTCCTAAATTTTGTTTCATCATGTCAGTGAACTCACTATTAACCTCTCAAAAGTTTAATTTGCAAAGAAGGGAACCCACACACTCTCATTTGAATGCAAATATCTTAATGACTTGGTCTCACAATTTTTCCTCCATATCACAAGTCAACACATGTTAATTTCATCACCAATATATTAATGACAGAAACACCTGCCAGGCAAAACCCAGCAAAAACAATGCATTTTTCATATAGCATAAAAATACAAACATGAATTGACCAGGTGGAACATGCATGCACCCAACGGACATAAATCTGTCATACTTCCACTCATAATGTCCCCAATCCCACACAATAGAACACAAAATAAACTCCTTATGGCTACACTCAACTGTGAAAAAGAACTAAAACACTAACCCCAAAGCCCAGCGACAGTGTGTGTGTGTGTGTGTGTGTGTGTGTGTATGTGTGTGCGTGTGTGTGTGTGTGCACACACATGCAAGCAGCACATACCATGCTTTGCACAACAACAAAAATCATGCCAAAAAATAAATCTCCCATCACAGTGATGAAACATACTTGTGATATTCTTGGGGAGTCTCTGCCTGGCCCGGCGAGACCGTGCAAAATGCCTTCATTTGTGGCACTTGGACATGTGGATTTTAACTCCAACCATAGATTTACACGATATCTTGCAGATGGGACACACACAACGAGCAGGTGAGGAAGACTGATATTTCTCTTTCTCCTGGTCTTCTGCAGCGGCAGTGAGACTCCCTTGATGATTCCCTCCAATCTTCTCAACACTTCCTGTCTTCCCTCTGGACTCAGGATGTGGCCCAGCCCTGTCAGCCATCCACTTCTCCAGCAGTTGAGGCTGAAGAATTACAAAGTTCACCCTTAGAGGTGGAAGTTATTTGTATAACTCTTAACCGGAGTCCCAGACACGGCATTCAGCTTAGTTCATGCAGCAGTACAGAAGGTACAGCAAAACATCTATTTTACGACCCTCTCTTAAACGACTTCCTCTTGATTGCGACTTGAAAAATTTTAATGGATGTATTTTCCTATCAAAGTGACCTCTCTTGTACGACTTCCTCCAAAACGCGACCTGGGACTGTCAATCCTCTGCATTTTAACAACTTTTGGACCTAAATTTCCCCAAACTGCAGCCCCTTTAGCAGCACATGCAACTGCAGTTACTGTCCATTCCAAAATGACAGCTTTTGCGAGTGTTGTTATGCACATTTAGTGCAGTAGGAGTTACTTCATGTTCTGTAAGGATTGTCTGCCGTCCAGTGACGTCTCCCAAGACCAAGCGACTTGTGGTCAACTGGCAGACAACTTTCATGCATTACGGAATAACGCTTTCGTCCGAAAGAGAAATGTTAAGCTTCATAATAAACTTGTTGCACAAGTTTCACTCTGCATGAGATAACTGTCTTAAATTTCCAGCCATCGCGGGTTCAACAGTTTGAGTCTCATACCCATAGGTAAAAAGAGTATCAACTCGCAGCGAGCTGCCACGCCAGTGACTGAAGAGGCAGAGGCTGCTACTGGTGGCCTGGTTTTCGATTTTGCTGCGAACGTATCTGCATTGGTTTACAGGTGGCCAGGAGGCAGAGGCTACTCCAATGGCAGCACTGACAGTGACCGTAGTCGTCAGGCATTCGTCAGGTTAAAGTTAAAATTAGGTTGAAGTTAGGTCAATTTTCCTGTTGGCCATTCAATTAGCATGGAGTTAGGGTTAAGAAAGAACAAAACGATAAAGTAAACAGTTCAGCTATCGTTCCAGCAGTACCATCTATTAGTATATATTTCAACAAAAAATCCCTTAAAGACATTCATCAAGTAAGGTGCCCTTGAAACAGCCGGAAACTTTGCAGCCAAAATTTAACCTATGTAAGTCACCTAATTGGTTACGTCATTTGCAAGAAGCAGTTGTATACATGTACATTATATCATGCAATATATCAGCCTCTTCGAAGTTTTTTATCTCCTGTATTCTGCTCATACAGTTGTTTTAAGTAGAAAAGGCAGTCTAGCTTACTCCAAGTTAACAGTAAAAAAAGATGTATTATTTGTGCATGTATTGCATTGCGTTTTATGTTGGCATTATTCCTATATATAATACATTATGTTCATTTTATTCAAATCTCCTTACCTCCATTTTACGACTCCCTCCAAATTAAGATCTGATTCAGTAGGTTTTTCAAAGGTCGCAAAATAGAGGTTTTGCTGTATTAGTCTGCATGTATAAATAACTTCAACACAGCAGGAAAGAGTAGAAGCAGGCATCATGAGAAAATACATAAAAAGTTAACTGTATTGCTTCTACATGATTCATGGACAATCCTCCAATAATTTATCACGTCTTCTCAAGGGGAGACATAGGTAATGGTCAAAATGTCATTTTCTGGGGATTTTGACTTATAAATGAGCATCTTTTGAGTTGTTTCAACCCTCTGCAATGTAATTCCAATCGTCTCTTTACTTAAAACAAGCTAGATAACTTGTAAAAATGGGAAGAAAGAACCTTACCCCTCTGAGAATTGTTGCTGGCACTATTGGAAATTCATAGAAGATGGAAAAAGCAAGTTTTCCCCAGATTTCTTTTTTCAAGTTTTCTCATTAACTCCTTTTCATGGACTTGAAATTATGCAAAAAATATTTTGAGCATTGTACAGATCTGAAATTTTCAGGGTGTGTTCTTCATGCATGTAGCAACATTTTGTCACAAGGGTTTGTGATATTAGGCCCCTAGGTCAGCAGCTATACATTAAATAAGTTCTAAAAATGGAGATTCTTTCTAGTAAATAAAATAAGTAAATATCCTTTCCACAAGTATTTGGAATTTTCCCAAAAGGATGTGACAAGTTTTAAATATTACAAGAAGGGCAAAGCCCATACGACTCACATGCTTGACCTTTATATGTCCTTGACCTTCAGGTGACCTTCAAGGTCAAGGTCAAACAACTAAACCTACCAATGACATCATACACAAAGAAATGCTTGACACATTTTTCCTACCAAAATACATGTGACCTTGACCCAAGGTCAAGGTCATCCAAGGTCTTGCAACACAAAGCTGTTAATTCAAGACATAGGAAGCACAATGGTGCTTATTGGCACTTTCTACTATGAGATATAGTCACTTTTAGTGGTTCACTACCCCATTTTGGTCACATTCCATAAGGGTCAAAGTGACCTTGACCTTGATGATATGTAAACAAATGTGTCTCATGATGAAAGTATAACATGTGCCCCACATAATTATTAAGTTTGAAACAGTTATCTGCCATAGTTCAGGGTCAAGGTCACTTCAAAATATGTATACAATCCAACTTTGAAGAGCTCCAATGACCTTGACCTTGAAGCAAGGTCAACCAAACTGGTATCAAAAGATAGGGCTTGCTTTGACCTATATACCACTTGTAGCTAAGGTCGCCATTCTCAATAACATGGGAGAAAATTGGGGAAATGTGAAAAATGACTGTTTTGGAGACCACATTTATGGCTCCTGTGACCTTGACCTTGAAGCAAGGTCAAGTCACTATGTATGTTTTTTGAGGCCTTGTCATCATACACCATCATGCCACATTTGGTGTTGATAGACTTAATAGTCTCCGAGAAAAATCCAACGTTTAAGTTTTTTACGCTCGGATGGACGGACGCCCGGACGGACGCCCGGACGGACGGACGACACGGCTCAGTACATAGACTCACTTTTGCTTCGCATGTGAGTCAAAAATTGCAAATCTAAGGAAACCAAAATAAATTTTTTGCTGTATATAGTTTTTGAGCTGTACATTTTTGAACAAGAAAAGTATGTTATTCGAATTATTAACAGATGACCATTGAGCAAAAGTGGTTTTCACTTATTTTCATGTTTATCTTTGAATTGCAATGCATGAAAGTTTGAAATCTCATTGCAGTTTTTAAGAATCGTCTCTTTTACCCATGTCTCCCCTTTATAAAAAAATCATGGTGAAAAACTTTAGATAATCATGTGCGAGTTGCATCCAACCATCATAACGGCATAATGTCCCATACCATTATATTCAGTCCCTTGCAAAACTGCCTCAAACCACTCCTGTTGGCGTGTGCACACACATGCATGCTTCAGTGCATATTTTGTTTTACCTCATTACCTGACTTTCAATCAGGTTTGTGGCAGCACATGCTCAATGACATATATATCTGATCATGCATGAGAAACAATGCTGAAGTCCTCTAAACAGTTTTTCAGCAAACGCCGAGAATTGTCACAGGTGCACCAAGTCAGGTATTGCTTTCTTGAGCATTACATTACTGTAAGAAATGTTTCCTTCATGAACATGCTGTTTTTTCTGGAATATGCATGAATGAATAAATTATATTGTGGTTGAAACATCTCTTCTTTTTTTGTACTTTAGCCTTTTTATTTCTTGTGCAGTGTCACATGTAATGCAATACTTTAGCCATGAAAAGAGTTTAAGATTGTCAGCAAGAAATGCACAAAAAATCCTTAACCCCAAAATAGTGAAATTACCATTCCATGTACTAATGTTCACGCATATTTATTAAGGATATAATACTGACTAAAGTAGACAAAAATGCACTATTCTATTCAGCCCAATCACCATAGCAGATTTGATAGAAAGTGAGATGCCTTTGTCACATACTGGGTCTTCTACTTGAGCAAACCACTTGGAGAAGAGGCACTTTGTTATCTCTTTTGTGATTCGACCATGTTGACCTCATGTGGCAAAAACTGCCCACCAAATTTTACTTTAGTTTTTATTGGATTAATTGCTGCGGTTGGGGATTTGGATGGAATTCCCTATTCCAAATCTTATCTATGGATCATGGTTACAACAAGAAGGGCAAAGCCCATACGACTCACATGCTTGACCTTGACCTTTATATGACCTTGACCTTCAGGTGACCTTCAAGGTCAAGGTCAAACAACTAAACCTACCAATGACATCATACACTAAGAAATGATTTACACATTTTTTCCTACCAAAAATACACGTGACCTTGACCCAAGGTCAAGGTCATCCAAGGTCATGCAACACAAAGCTCTTAATTCAAGACATAGGAAGCACAATGGTGCTTATTGGCACTTTCTACCATGAGATATGGTCAATTTTAGTGGTTCACTACCACATTTTGGTCACATTTCATAAGGGTAAAAGTGACCTTGACCTTGATGATATGTGACCAAATATGTCTCATGATGAAAGTATAACATGTGCCCCACATAATTATTAAGTTTGAAACAGTTATCTGCCATAGTTCAGGGTCAAGGTCACTTCAAAATATGTATACAATCCAACTTTGAAGAGCTCCTGTGACCTTGACCTTGAAGCAAGGTCAACCAAACTGGTATCAATAGATAGGGCTTGCTTTGACCTATATACCACTTGTAGCTAAGGTCGCCATTCTCAATAACGTGGGAGAAAATTGGGAAAATGTGAAAAATGACTGTTTTTGAGACCACATTTATGGCTCCTGTGACCTTGACCTTGAAGCAAGGTCAAGTCACTATGTATTTTTTTTTAGGCCTTGTCATCATACACCATCATGCCACATTTGGTGTTGATAGACTTAATAGTCTCCGAGAAAAATCCAACGTTTAAGTTTTTTACGCCCGGACGACACGGCCGAGTACATAGACTCACTTTTGCTTCGCATGTGAGTCAAAAAGGAGGGTGGGTAATATTTTAAATACAGTTTCTTTTTTTACATTTCAACCAATCTTTCATCTGGAAGAAGGGTCCCATCAGTTTTTGATAAAAATGTGGGTTATTGTACTGTATGTCTACAAACAAGTTAAAATTGAATGATGGAAAAACTGAAGCACTTTTTTTCTCTGGATCTGCTGCTGTGAATCCTACTCCTCCTTCTACTATCACAATAGGTTCTACAGAAATCACTTTCTCAGACAGTGCCAGAAACCTTGGTTTCATCATGGACTCTCACCTCTCAATGAAGCAACACATCGCCAAAGTCTGCCAAACCTGCTACTACGAGATCAGAAGAATAGGTTCCATTAGAAAGTTTCTTACAGTAGAAGCTACAAAAACCCTAGTAACGTCCTGTATTCTGTCTAGAATAGATTATTGCAACTCTCTTCTGATAGGCTGTCCTGACACTACTCTCCAACCTCTGCAGAAAGTCCAGCACTGTGCCGCCCGCCTCATTTACAGAGTGTGTCACATACAACCTTGCACTCCTTTCATGATAAATCTCCACTGGTTGCCTGTTCCTGACCGCATCGACTACAAAGCTGCACTCTTCTGCTACTACTTCTTCACTGAATCTGCTCCTGCCTACTTTTCTCAACTTATTTTTCGTTACATTCCTGCTCACACACTCCGTTCTTCTGCTGACACCCGACTCCTCATCCCAGGTGACTACAATCGCAAATCTCATGGCTTCCGTTCTTCCTCATTCTACAGATTCACTGCCTCACCATGTCAGACACTCCGATTCTATCACCTCCTTCAAGTCTAATCTTAAAATACATCTTTTCCAGCAATATTTGAAACAAGTTAGAAGAACATGTTCCAATCCCCCCCCCCCCCTTGTGATTTGTTTGCGGAATGTTGGGTCGTATTTTTTTTACTATATGTATGTACAGAGCATGTGTATGCAAATGTGTACGGTACTGTCTTTTTTGTATTATCTGTTGTTACGTGCGCTTAGAACCACTGCATAAGGCGCATTATAAATACTATAAATTATTATTATTATTATTATTATTATTATTATTATTATAATATTGTGTACAATAATTTTCTTAGACACTTTTTTTCTGTACCGTCCAACCACACACGTCATCACTGAAAGTGATGGCCTGAAATAGGTCATGCCAAGCAAAGGAAGAAATGGTACACAACCTAGAAGCATCTACTTCCTACAATGCCATGAACAACACTGCTAAGTACAATGTTGTTAACACCACTGCTACCTACAATGTTAAGACCACTGAGGGGTCAGTGATATTTCATACATAATGAACATTCCAGAAACATGGATAATGAACATTTCAGAAACATGGATGACAACTCAAGTGAAAGATAAGGTACCATTGTACAGACATATTTAGTTTTAAATTTCAAAACAAGAAAATAACCATTGGCAGGTTTCACGATATTGCATACTGCAGTTTCCCACTACACCCAATCATTCATTTTTTAAAAAAAGTCAACCAGGGGCCCAAAAACAGTTTGCACAAAGAGTTCAACTTTTTTCTACCTAAAACAGTAAAAAAAATGTATATGAACATACTTATTTCCAAAGTTATTGATGTTCAAAGACGCTATATCCTGAAACCACAAAAAATGCTTTTACAACTTCAGTGCATCATAACTGCTACAAAATGTTGTTTGGAAGCAACCAATGACAATCATCTTTAACATACACTATGTACACCTTAAGAAAAGTAGTAAACTTGCAATAAAAGTGACAACATTGATCAGAAGGATGGTTGACAGATAAATGACGCTAAATTTAGAATAATTCTGTCTTTACCGTTTCCTGTATACCTCAGGAGTCATCACTAGATAAAGAAATCATTCTAAAATTGAAAACCAAACATCTATAAATCATATCCACACAACAGATAGATATTTGACTCAATCACAATGACATGGGTGGACTCAAACGAACCCCCCCCCCCCCCCCCAATTCAAAAACGGGGTCAAACTCGCAGTTACTTGCTTCAAGGAAAACAATCCCAAACTTCTTCAATTTCAGTACAACCTAACTTATGGCCATAGAAAAGCAATCAGAAATGCATACATGCAAGCTTTAAGGGGGCACACAGCCTTTGCTACTTCGTAAAAAAATCATCAAAAATCAAGTTTTGAGTTTAACACAAATGAAGTCTGGAGAGTCTCCACAACACATTTGCATTGTAAATTTAAAAAACAAACATCTACAACTAATTTACCAAAAGTGTGTGTGTGTGTGCGTGCATGCGTGTGTGAGTGAGAGAGAGAAAGAGAGAGAGAGAGAGAGAGAGAGAGAGAGAGAGAGAGAGAGAGAGAGAGAGAGAGAGAGAGAGAGAGAGAGGGAGGGAGGGAGGGAGAGAGAGAGAGAGAAGGAGGGAGAGGGAGGGAGGGAGGGAGAGGAGAGGAGGGAGGGAGGGAGAGGGAGGGAGGAGAGGAGAGAGAGAGAGAGAGAGAGAGAGAGAGAGAGAGAGAGAGAGAGAGAGAGAGAGAGAGAGGGAAATCTGTTAGCGTGTGTCGCTGTGTCGATCGTGTGGTGGTTGAACATTGCTGACAGATACAGCAAAACTCGACCAAAAGGCACTAAAAACGGTGAAACGTGTTTCTGCGATGCTCTGTTTTGAGGTAGGGTAGTGAAATCGGCGTACTCAGCACCTGCGTACTCTTGACCCAACACCCCCTGCGAGAGCATTCCAAACTGCTGAGCAGCGGTTGAGAGACAACGGCATTCTAAAAATAGCTTGAGCGAGAGGGGTGCCGCAACAGTGGACTAGCCCAATTTTAAGCTTAGTTTAGGGTTGCGAACGTTAGGGTTGCGAACGCTACGGACAGACAGATGAAATCGCCTTGGCTCGAGAACAAAGAGATCGAAACTTCGTGAACTAAGCTATCCCGCATGTTCTATGGCGCCATTCTAACCTGTGTAGAGCGTGTAAAACGTCACATTCGGTTTGGAAAGATGTATTATACACAAGAAAAGCGAAGTTGCGAACGTTGATCACGCGGACAGAAACGAGTCGGCAATCTGTAAGAAAGATCCCAGAGCCGTATTTTACCTTCAATTGGTGTGCTTGCCGGCTTTTATCAAAACTACACACCACCAAACATCGATTTCATCCCCCCAAAAGATCAAGAATGGCATTTTAGGTGGAGAAAATAGCCATTTATTTATCATCAGAGTAGCGCGATTTAGCGGACAGACAGCTTCCGGTACTTCTTATTTTCTTCTTTTACTTCGATTTCTACCAAACTTAAGCCCGCCCCTTCGTGTTTCGTGACATTGATATGTAGGTGGAACCGTTATTTAAACGACTTGACCATCCGATATTACGTTAAAGGTCCTGACTTCTGTTTTTATTACATTGACTCGAGGCATATGCAGGCCAGGAAGGAAATTGCGTCTGTCCGGATTCTAACGTTCACCACCAATCACACGCTCACAAAGTCAACAAAAACAACATTGATGAACAAACCATGTATAATTCTTAATTTAGAATAGCTGCTTCTTCCATTTGGTTGACAAAAAGAAGTTAAAATTGGTACAGTTTGTAAAAAATTCCCCACTTTTCTCAGCCATGTTCTCAACACTACCAGATTGTGAAACCTGCCCATTCATTAAAAAAAAAAAAGACAGATTATCACAGTTACTTTTTAAACGTCAGTAAAAATCTAAACACTGTATTTCAAGATAATCCTTTCAGAAGTAACACTGATAAGAATCATATAAAAAGATCTACTTCACAACCCTTTAACTCATAAACATATTATGTACCATTTTATTCAGAACAAACTAACCTTTCTTACTATGATATTTGATTTGAGATAAAATGTTATGTATAAACTATTTTTATAAAAATATGCAGAAAAAAATAACAAAAAACGCACTAAATTGACAACACTCTACAATCACAAAGAACAATAAAAAAAAAAAGTTTCTTTTGTTTTCTTTATTTCTAACATAAAATACAACTATATTTACACATAAAATTTCAATTTGCATATTTTTTCATTCAAATTTAGTGATTTGATAGAGTTTTTTGTAAGGCTACTAGTCTGAAGCTTTCGGCGAAAAAACCCCATAAAATAATGCACTTAACAACAGGTGAACTTACTTATTCAAAATGTATTTCATTTCCTCTTGTCTAAGTTACACATAAGTCATTTGTGCATAAACCATATTTACACACAAAAAAAAACTGTCAATGTGAAATGAAAAAAAACCCAAAAAACTGGTTCTATGAGCCTGCCGATGCAATTAAATCTGGTGGTACTCCAGCAGGCAGTTGCGGTCATCCTGTAAACACAGGAATGTGTTGCAGGCTACACAGTAAGTTCTTGTTTTCCTTTCTATTTTGAATTTAGTGTAGCACAGCTTACAGTTTCTTCTGTCTTTAGTTTTGCACATGTTGGGGATGATGCTGTGGATGGTGTATGTGACTGGCTTGTCCGCAACCGGCACATCCGCATCAACATCAAACCCCCCCAGTTGTCTTATAAGTTCTTCAGTGAAGGCCAGCTGATTATACTTTGCATTCCTTTTCAATTCTTCTACATCTCTGTGTTGTTCTCGCCAGTTTTGAAATAAAATGTATGAGTTCACCCTAGCTATATCCAAGAAATGAAAAAAAAGAGTCTTCCAGTATTTGTTTGTTTTCCGCAGCATATTATACTTAGTAAGTAGTTGGTCACTTTTATCAACTCCACCCATGTGTTTGTTGTAATCTTTAACAAGAATTGGTTGGGCAACTTCTAGGCTCTGAAAAGTTCCATTTACTTTAGATCTTCTGTTTGCAACAGAAAAATCATTTGCTGTGTGTAGAGTCGAGATAAAAGAAACGGTTTTATTGTCTTTCCACTGCATTCCTAGGATGTTTCCTTCTCTACACCACCTCATTGCACCTCTCTCACTTTTCTTTTCCCATTCTTTTACATTCTTCAGTTTTGCAGGAAATCCCCTCCTATTACACAAAATAGTTCCACATGCTCGTATTCCTTTTTTCAAGAGATCGATGAACAGATGGACACTTGAATAAAAGTTATCTATGCAACACGCACCTTCGATAATCAATCCCGTCGATGTTTGGATCCATATTTTCGTCATTGCTTGAAAATGACGATTCATCATCACACCAAACTTCATCATCACTTGAATCATAAGCAATATCATCTTCAGAAGATGATTCTTGGTCCATATTTGACGATTTTATTGAGCAGAGAAGCAAAACCAGTGACGCTAAAAAATTAAAGATGGCGGTCGGGAAGCAAGACGCTTTGCTGCGCAGTAAATAACTATTTTTGCATATTTTCGGAATTAAACTGAAATATATTATAACTTTTTTTGCTTAGCAATGCTTTTTTCTTCAATGATATGTAATTTTTTCAAGAAAAAAAAATTTAAATTAAATTATAAGTGTTATTGTTATCGACCTTCGGTGGTCGAAATCATGCTTAGAAAACGTCTGAGGGTTAAAGGAAAATATCTGTATTTGGTCAGATTATATACATGTATATAAAATTAGTTGAGAACTATTAAAAATTGTCATTTTTATTTTTATTTAAGCAACAACAAGCATGTTTACTATCATATGATCTAGATGCATAGAAAAGACAAACACTGCAGCATCAATTCTGACGATGCATCCCTCTTACTTTCTCTTGGTCAGATAGTGAGGTACTAATTATCTTTATCATCCCACAAGGAAACTTTTATGTCCAACACAACAGAAGCAATTACATATACAATTCATGCAAGAAATATCCAATGCTCAACATTCTGGTAGGATACAAGTGAGTAAAACAGTAATCTGTAAGTGTGGATGCCCAGAACTGATGCATGCACACAAGCACATTAACACACACAAAAACACATGCAGACATAAGCATGCACTAGCATAGTTCCACACCAAGGACTACTAAAGAGAAGGACTTGCAAAGCTTAGATTCAGCGCAGCTAGCGAAGGCCAACGCGATTCGAGCTGGCAGGCAGCTGAGATCTATTTTTAGCAAAACATCACACGGGTTGCGAGTAGTAATATACTGTAAAAAAATTAATAAATATATTTCGATTATTTTACTCCAAAAGCCCATGTACTGTTTCACATTGTTATGAAAGTGTTTCAAATAAAGTTAAATGACACTAAAAGACTCTGTTAAGAGATCACGGTTTCTTCAAGTGTGGACTATTTTGCAACTCGCATTCGCAAACAAGTTGTTCGATCTACACTGTAATGGCGGCCCGCGAAGTACGTCTGCTCGTAGCAAGTGTTTTGATTGTGTACGTCTGCTCGTAGCAAGTGTTTTTTTCAGAATGCCGACGAAGTGTGGTGTAGTTAACTGCAAAGGTAACTATAATGCAGCAAATAAGTGTAGATGTGGTATGACTTGCATACAATGTGCCTCCACGCAAGAACTTTTCCATCGACCCAGAGAAGTTTTTCGTTTGCGAGAGACACTGGCCAGCGGATCACCAAACTGTGAAAATTCCTGGAGGAACACGACCTGCCAATCCGCCTAGCATCTTCGATGTACCAGCTTCTTGCTTGCCGACTCCCAAGGACTACTAAAGACTGGATGTGTGTGTCTGCAGACAGACAGAGTGTGTATTGGGACTGGATGTGTGTGTCTGTAGACAGACAGAGTGTGTGTGTATTGGGACAGGATGTGTGTGTCTGCAGACAGACAGAGTGTGTATGTATTGGGACTGGATGTGTGTGTCTGCAGACAGTGTGTGTGTATTGGGACTGGATGTGTGTGTCTGCAGACAGACAGAGTGTGTGTGTATTGGGACTGGATGTGTGTGTCTGCAGACAGAGTGTGTGTGTATTGGGACTGGATGTGTGTGTCTGCAGACAGTGTGTGTGTATTGGGACTGGATGTGTGTGTCTGCAGACAGTGTGTGTGTATTGGGACAGGATGTGTGTGTCTGCAGACAGTGTGTGTGTATTGGGACTGGATGTGTGTGTCTGCAGACAGTGTGTGTGTATTGGGACTGGATGTGTGTGTCTGCAGACATACAGAGTGTGTGTGTATTGGGACTGGATGTGTGTGTCTGCAGACAGACAGAGTGTGTGTGTATTGGGACTGGATGTGTGTGTCTGCAGACAGTGTGTGTGTATTGGGACTGGATGTGTGTGTCTGCAGACAGACAGAGTGTGTGTGTATTGGGACTGGATGTGTCATATTGTTTTCCCAAATCATGTTTAAAAAATTGTACAATACACTTATTGCAAAAGAAAGACAGGTGTTTAGATTGATAATACTTTAGTGTGAACGCGTGCTACTGGAGAGACCCTCTATACCTCATGTTGGCAATAAAATTCATATTTAAACTTTACAAAATCAAACTAAGATTATGTTAATACTACATCATAACCTTTAGGACACATTAAATGGTAGTTTTAAAGAGAAAAATTGCAAATGATAGACAAACAGAGTGAGGAGGCAAATGGCCTTTGCTAGGAAAGTCTGAACATAGACTGTGCTAGTCCTTTCTCTTTAGTAGTCCTTGTTCCACACACACATTTCACATCTACACACATCTCACACGAAAGCACAACATTTGTGCATACTCAAATATTCTACACATAGAGCAAGATCTCTTGCATGCTGGTTAGACCTGAACACCAAGGAGAAAAATAATGCCCAAGCATGCCACAAAACAGTATAAACTATGATGATGATACATTAGACATTTGTACAAATAGAACATCTTCACATCTCTCCATCCACATAAACACTTTCTTTCCCTTATCACCTTCCCCATCACTCTTCTCCCAACTATGCTGCCTGAAATCACACGCAGCACATCCACAGGCAAGACATGAATTTTCAACACGGAAGCACCGAGACAAGCTGCCCTGTAGGGCCGAAAGCATCTCATGTTTGGGACATGGGTGGAGACCTGGGTGCATATCAAAGGATGTACTCGCGGAGAGCAGGCAATAGGGTGGAGACCTGGGTGCATATCAAAGGATGTACTCGCGGAGAGCAGGCAATAGGGTGGAGACCTGGGTGCATATCAAAGGATGTACTCGCGGAGAGCAGGCAATAGGGTGGAGACCTGGGTGCATATCAAAGGATGTACTCGCGGAGAGCAGGCAATAGGGTGGAGACCTGGGTGCATATCAAAGGATGTACTCGCGGAGAGCAGGCAATAGGAAAGAGAGACCAGTCAAGTGCCAAAACCTTCAGAACAGATGCGAGCCGGAGAGACATGCATCAGGCCTTGCTCCAGCTGCATAGACATGTTGAAAGCAAGGATCTTGCTAGGTGTAGGCCCTTGTCAACATATGTCAACATTAGATCTGCAGATGTAAAGGCTATCTAATGTTGACACATGTTGAAAGCAAGGATCTTGCTAGGTGTAGGCCCTTGTCAACATATGTCAACATTAGATCTGCAGATGTAAGGCTATCTAATGTTGACACATGTTGACCCTGGCCTATTCCTTGCAAGATCCTTACATCTGTGCACTGCAGGGCAGATTTTATCCCAGCACCAATCAATGCAGGGCTGAGGACAGAGAGAAGAGGTCACTTCCTGTGATAGCAGGGACATGGAGGGCTTAGGACGGAGAGGTGGTCACTTCCTGTGAGAGAAGGGACATGGAGGGCAGAGGACACAGAGAGGAGGTCACTTCCTGTGAGAGCAGGGACATGGAGGGCAGAGGACAGAGAGAAGGTCACTTCCTGTGAGAGCAGGGACATGGAGGACAGAGGACAGAGAGAGGTGGTCACTTCCTGTGAGAGCAGGGACATGGAGGGCAGAGGACAGAGAGAAGGTCACTTCCTGTTAGAGCAGGGGCATGGAGGGCAGAGGACAGAGAGGAGGTCACTTCCTGTGAGAGCAGGGACATGGAGGGCTGAGGACACAGAGAAGGTCACTTCCTGTTAGAGCAGGGACATGGAGGGCAGAGGACAGAGAGAAGGTCACTTCCTGTTAGAGCAGGGACATGGAGGGCAGAGGACAGAGAGGAGGTCACTTCCTGTGAGAGCAGGGACATGGAGGGCTGAGGACGGAGAGGTGGTCACTTCCTGTGAGAGCAGGGACATGGAGGGCAGAAGACAGAGAGGTGGTCACTTCCTGTGAGGGCAGGGACATGGAGGGCAGAGGACAGAGAGGAGGTCACTTCCTGTGAGAGCAGGGACATGGAGGGCTGAGGACAGAGAGAGGAGGTCACTTCCTGTTAGAGCAGGGACATGGAGGGCAGAGGACAGAGAGAAGGTCACTTCCTGTTAGAGCAGGGACATGGAGGGCAGAGGACAGAGAGGAGGTCACTTCCTGTGAGAGCAGGGACATGGAGGGCTGAGGACGGAGAGGTGGTCACTTCCTGTGAGAGCAGGGACATGGAGGGCTGAGGACAGAGAGGTGGTCACTTCCTGTGAGAGCAGGGACATGGAGGGCAGAGGACAGAGAGGAGGTCACTTCCTGTGAGAGCAGGGACATGGAGGGCTGAGGACAGAGAGAAGGTCACTTCCTGTGAGAGCAGGGACATGGAGGGCTGAGGACAGAGAGAGGAGGTCACTTCCTGTAAGAGCAGGGACATGGAGGGCTGAGGACACACACACACAAACACACACACATACAGCGCCTAGGACAAGGAAGTTACCTGCAGCATGGTTGTCTTGGCAAATGTCATGGTGACGCTGAGGCTCTTTTTCTGATCTTCAGTGACGTTGGATGGCAGGCTCTCTTCCAGCCAGGGAGTGCAGGTAGCGACGTGCTCCAGGTACTGCTCGCGGCTGTAGGTGGAGAACTCGCACTCGGGGCCATGGCAGAAGAGGAGGAAGCGTGCAGAATTGTTCACCATAGCCTCCAGATCCAGAGCGTAGAGTGGTTGGAACTTGTGGTTGGTCTCTATGTGGCGCCGAATACTGGCTGCAGTGTCCTGTGTGATGCGGCACATAGAGCACTTGTACCTGGCAAACACAATGAGAGATGAATGAAGTTTTACCAACAATCGGCCTTTGTATGCTATGTAAGGCCACTGACCTCCAAATCACAGGAGCTGAGCACTCAGAATACAAGTAAGTCTTGATTTCCCTAGTTATTCATTCACCTTTTGCAAATCTTGTAGGGATGGATGGACGGATGGATGGACGGATGGATGGATGGATGGATGGATGGATGGATGGATGGATGGATGGATGGATGGATGGATGGATGGATGGATGGACGGATGGATGGATGGATGGACAGATGGACGGATGGATGGATGGACGGATGGATGGATGGATGGACAGATGGACGGATGGATGGATGGACGGATGGATGGATGGATGGACGGACGGATGGATGGATGGACGGATGGATGGTGTTTTTCGGCCTATCAGCCTTTGTAGGCTATGTAAGGCCATTAAGCACAAAAATCCCTGGAAGAGTTTAGAGTACATGTAAACGTATATCAAGTCATGATGTTCCTAATTATTCCCCTCTTACGAATCGGGGAGTGAGACGCGGTGGGTCAATTTTTACCCCGAACCCACAGGGGGAAATCTTGTAGGGAATGCAGTGGGTTTTTTCTTGTACCTGGCAAAAGGTCAAGCAGTAAGGTCACCACCAAAAAAAGTTGCGGTTATGGTAACCCAACTGACCCTATTTTTTTTCTTCTGCTGACAATTTTTTTTAAATATAAAGAGAAAAAAAAATTGGTGGTAAACAACAAACTGCATGCTGTCCAATCTTCCCTGCCCTTCAAGCGTTCAGGGAATCCACTGTTTATGTTTAAACGAGAAGGGCAAAGCCCATAGACTCACATGCTTGACCTTGACCTTTACATGACCTTTTCAGGTGACCTTCAAGGTCAAACAACTAAACCTAGCAATGACATCATACACTAAGAAACTATGCTTTACACATTTTTCCTACCAAAACACATGTGGCCTTGACCACAAGGTCATGCAACACAAAGCTGTTAATTCAAGACATAGGAAGCATTTTCTACCATGAGATATGGTCACTTTTAGTGGTTCACAACCCATATTTCATAAGGGTCAAAGTGACCTTGACCTTGATGATATGTGACCAAATGTGGCTCATGATGAAAGTATAACACGTGCCCCACATAATTATTAAGTTTGAAACAGTTATCTTCCATAGTTCAGGGTCAAGGTCACTTTCAAAATATGTGTACAATCCAACTTTGAAGAGCTCCTGTGACCTTGACCTTGAAGCAAGGTTAACCAAACTGGTATCAAAAGATAGGGCTTACTTTGCCCTATATACCATATATAGGTCAGGTATCCAATCTCAAAAACTTCAGAGAAAATTGAGAAAATGTGAAAAATGGCTGTTTTTTAGACAACATTTATGGCCCCTGCGACCTTGACCTTGAAGCCAAATTGGGTGTTGATAGACTTAATAGTCTCAGAGAAAAATCCAACGTTAAAGTTTTTCACGGACGCCCGAACAGACGAAATGGGTGAGTACATACTCACTTTTGCTTCGCATGTCAGTCAAAAAGCGTTTTCAGCAGAAAAGAAACTTGATACATGATCATTATGAACAACATTAAAAAAAAATTATTCAAAAAGTTTAGGCTTACCTACTGACCCTATGTTTTCTGGGGGGCCATGTTACAATAGCCACAACTTTTTTTTGGCCTAATCATGTCATGGATGCTTGAATCAGAATGATGCCATTGTCCCCAGATGGCCTCCTGGGCTACTTGGAGCTGCTCCTGGCTGAGCTACTGGAGCAGGAGGCACAACCCCCCCAGTAGTCAGAGGTTCCAGCTAACAAGGGAAGCACTGAGCAGCTCCAGGTATGAAAGAATGAAAGAAAGAAAGAAAAGAAAGAAAGAATGAATGAACGAATGAATGAGGTTTTATGTCCTATCACCCTTTGTAGGCTATATAACTTAGGCCATTTATAACAAAATCACTGGAATTCGTTAAGAGTAAAAGCAAGGCAAGTCACGATTCCCCCTGTTATTAGCATTTTACGATACAGTGGGTCTATTTTTATCCCCAACCCACAGGGGGATGAGCATCTTCAGATAAATTTATCAATTCTCTCAGCGTTATGGCAGGGCCTGACACGCGTTATGGTATGGCATGACATGCGTTGTGGCAGGGCATGACACGCGTTGTGGCAGGGCATGACACGTGTTGTGGCAGGGCATGACACGCGTTATGGTATGGCATGACACGCGTTGTGGCAGGGCATGACACGCGTTATGGTATGGCATGGCATGACATGCGTTGTGGCATGGCATGACACGTGTTGTGGCAGGGCATGACACGTGTTGTGGCAGGGCATGACACGTGTTGTGGCAGGGCTCTACTTACTGTCATGGCAAGTGTAGTGTTTTCTTAGCTTGACAAAGTGCATCATTTGGCTAGTTTTGACAAAGAAAGACCTTTCTAGCCATACCAAGTTTAGCTTTGTAGCTACAGTATTTATTTTACTACGATTTTTCAAACTTGATCCATTTTCCTGTGATTTCAGGGGACAGACGCACTAGAAATTCTGCGCCTTGAATGAGTTAAGCTCTTGACAAAGGGCAGGGTGCGATTTTATGGAATGACATACACCTCTTCAGTCTTCAGCGCCTCATGGTCTCAACACTTGTGGTAAAGACTTTAGGATCTGCTATTCCGAGATGGATGGATGGAAGGAGTTTTACAGCCTATCAGTAGGTACCGGCACTGCGCCGGAAAACTGGCTAACTGCATGCAATCAGCTGAAATTTTGACCACTTTCCCCAGCTTGTTACTCAGCTTCTATTCATGTGATTGTGATGAGGAAACTTTCTAATAAAAGATCATTCTTTTCTCTTTTGAATGCATCTGTCTGTGTGTGTGTGGGTTTTGTCGCGATGTCGCTACAAGCGGTTAAAAAGAGTATACAATTGCGCTTGCCACGCGCTGTGGGCCGATTTTTCGCGTCAGTTCACACAGAGACGAAAAAGTACCCCTCTTTCGATCGCGTCTAGCCCTACCGCCGCTAATAGCAGCTTCCTATATTTGGTATCAGGATGTAGGTAAAAGCATCAAGAATCGAATTCCCGCCTAGTATCGATGATTCATCATACTATGGTGAAGTATGAAGCATTTTTCTGAGAAGCAGTGCTTTCTCCGTCAAATTTCACGCGTAAAAACAAACGGAAAACATGAAATCTTGGGTTCCAAACTATACCTAAATACCTTCTCTTTTCTCTCTAAAGAGGGCTAATTTATGCATGATGCGGCGATGGAGCTATGGCCAAACAAAAACATCGACCCAAGTTTCAAACACAGGAAATGGACGGCTCAAAATGGCTTCGTTGTTCCGGTACCGGTGCGCAAGAAGAAATCAACGAAATGTGTCATAAAAGAGGTAAGAATACTTAATTCTGACTACGCAAGTACCTTTATATATGTTTTAGATATTTGCTTTTATTAGTTATATGCTGCATTTTGCATTTTAGAAGCAAGATCGATTGTTTAAAAAGTTCAGTCGGTCAACCGGTTTTGGTCGTTTGAGTTGAATTTAGAGAGCGAGTCAGAGTGGCCAACAAAATGCTATAGTTTTACACAATATGCACCTCTGCTGTCGATTCAAAGGTTATTTCGTATTCTGTATACTATTTTTAAGAGTTGTAATTTTTTTCAGGGCCGGATGGTCCTTTTTAATTGGTTAATTTAGCGGAAAATGCGGCGAAGCTGATTTTCAAGGGAGGTAATCTTGGAGTTACATTAGGCCGAATGCGGCAAGTTGATCATGCACTCGTCGACTCTATGATCGTGAATTTTCTGTCCTCGCCTGACCAGGGAAACGAAATAGTCAAATCAAGCCAGAACTAAACAGTTATCTGCTGCCACTCATTCGAGCTTTACATGAAACATAATATCACACTAGCTCGATCGTCTGCTGGCGTAGTCGGTTCGATCGTGTTCTTCTGCTGGAGCGATCTCTGTCTTCCGGCCCCTGACAAGTGACAGTGACTGACACAGTGGCAGCAATGAGCAATCCACACATGTGTCGCTTGATTCACTGCTGTTAATCGATTTTAGTAAGAACTGTTGACACAGTTTTGATTCGTTACATGTGAAACAAGGTTTCTTTGTGTGATTTGGAATGTAAATAGCTTGACTCATGTAACTTTCTTTTCCTTTTTTCTCTCTCTTTGCCTCTGGTTTTCTTTTATTTTTAATACTTAATTTCTGTTTGTCACTTGCAGTAAAATTGCTGGCTGTGTTTGTTGCTTTTCTGTTTGGATGATTTGCAGACTGGTGAATTATATTATCTTCTTTCAGGTAGCATAATGCTGGATCAACCAAGGCTGAGGTGTGTTTTTTTTAATGTGATCTGATTCTGCTGTGATTAGCAATTTTTGTGATCAAATGATAATCATATGTGCAATGTGTCATAGGGTCTTTGGCCATATTTTTTTTTCTTTTGGGAAGAAAAATACTTGTTCATTATGAACAGATTTAGCTGAGATGCTTTGTTTGTTGTGAACTGACTCAGCTGTGATTAGCAATGTTTGTGCCAATTTTATGAATATAAGATGTTTTGTGTTGTCTGTGTAGCCTTGACGAACATGTTGTGAAAAGTAAGCTTTGTCACATTTTTACCCTTGTCAGGTTTGAAATTGCCTACATTATCGTCAGTTTCTTATGCCAATAACTGGCATGCTGTAGCAATGCTCACTGGTTATGTGACTTTACTATATTTCTTATTTGAATGTTGAACATAGCTTGTTTGAAGTTTGAACTGTATGTTTGACACTTTCCTCTTTTTCAACTAGTTGTCGCAACAGCATTTGGAATATGACAGTGCATTGATGATGCTCACTGGTTTGGTAATTTATTGATGCTTTTCTTGCTGTGATTTATGTGGATGTTTGACATTGGTTCATTCATATTGTCAGCGCTTCTGTCAACATGAATTCTCCGCCCACCCCACCCCACCCCCAACCCTTGTTAAATGGGCAATGTATATTTCTAAAAGGAGTGTTATTACATCTGTTTCACTCACAGAGATGTGGTTAAATGTTCTGTGATCATTCTATACCATAATAGTACACTTTTTTAGTTCTGCAGTCTATGGGAAAGGTGTATGGTTCCGTTAACCATTTTTCGCATTTTTACCACACCAAGAAAAGGCTACTTAGTGCTTGAAAATGATTATAGAACATGGATCCTTTTTGTGTATACAGCCCATATCATCATTAACATTGTTTCCAAATTTTAAGGCATTCCAAACAGAAGTTTTGAAGTTATGATTTTTTTGGTCTTTTTTCCTCTGGAAAGGTCTGCCGCAGGCCATTTTAAGCTTTTCCTTAACTTTGAGGTGTTGTACTCCTTTCACCATACTTATAAGACAGCTGGAAAAAATTATATTTGATCTATATCTATATGTTAGTTGCAAACTGGTAAAAAAACTCTGAAAGTCATTCACGTTTGGGTTGTGTGGCACCTAAAACATGGCTCTTCTTGGCATTTCGGACACTTTTCGTTGTTGTTTTCTCTGATTTCTGACATGCTGCAGACTATTTATTAATGAGCATGTGCTTCTGATATTTACTGGATTTCTTTTCCTGTATATATTAAATGAGAAAACCACAATTATCTTGTGTTCAGTGTCAAAGTGTTGTATTTGTGAATGCTCAAAGTTGGTGTTTCATAACATGAAAACGGACTCGCGGACACCCCTCAAACTTTGAAACTCAATATCTTTTGAACTAATGACCCAATTTTCATAATTTTTTTTCAAAGGTTCTTTAAAGAAATTGCAAAAAATATACTAGTATGAGTATTTTTAAATTTCATGTGCCTGTACCTACTATCAGCCTTTGTAGGCTATGTAAGGCCATTAAGCACAAACATCACTAGAATAATTCCAAGCAAGCGCAACTCGTCACGATGTCCCTATTTATTCACCCCTTACATACTGTGTAGAGAGACATGGTGGGTCTATTCTTTAGACCCCCAACTCACAGGGGGCGGCTATTCCCAGATTCAATTAAAGTAGGAAGCATCCGATTGGCAGACTGGCTGCAACGACTGTGACAGAGCCTCATTTTTCTCTTAATTCATAACAATTGGCATTAATTCACAGTAAACTCGCACACACACACACACACACATAAAACACACACATACACAAGGCCACTGTTTTTACTGGCAACTCTTGACAAACTGAATGAAAATGCACCCACCAATAAGGCGCACGTGATCAAAATTCTTTCTCCTGTGTTCCGTTAGGCAGCAACAATTTAGTGGTGGTGGTGGTGGTGGTGGTGGTGGTGGGGGGGGGGGGGGGGGGGGGGGGAGGGATATATACACCAGAAACACACCAATTAGCCACTCACCTGGCAGATTCAAATTTGCCCATGGAAACTGTGGCCTTGGCCGGCACCTCAGCTGGGGTGGGAGTGGTACCAGGAGAGGATCGGGCAAGGGGGGTGGAGGTTGGTGAGGGCAAAGCTCGGGGGGTAGCAACTCCCCCTTCAGGAGAAGACTTCTGTGACAAGGATTTCTCAGCAGGGCTGGAGGAGGTGGTCTCGGGGGACGAGCCTTGTGTCTGAGGGGTGGAGACACTGTTACTGGGGGAGAAAACGCCTACTGGGGGAAGGGGGCTATTTCTGGCACTCCCTTGTGTCTGAGGGGTGGAGACACTGTCACTGGGGGAGAAAACACCTACTGGGGGAAGGGGGCTATTTCTGGCACTCCCAGAGGCGGAGCCTGGTCTGGAGGCTACTGCAGAGTCTGGACTGGAGGCTGATGCGGATGCCGAGCCTGGTCCGGAGGCCGAGGCTGAACCTGGCCTTGACACTGATGCAATAGCGGTTGGAGAGGGCATGACCTCAGCTGCCACCCTTGGGATGCCAGCAGAACCACCCATCTGATGGTCTGTCTGTGGAGGATTAGGCGTAGAGGCATTTTGAGGCAGAGGTTTCACACTTGCTACAGTCTCAGGGCTTATGAGCTCCCTAGGATTTTCTTGTGACATCTTCCACGGTCGTCCTCTCTGCCTCTTCACCCCAACTTGGATCATTCTTCCGCGACTTGCCCCTGCACGAGCCAACCCCCTGGGAGTCTTTTTTGAACAAGGTGATGTGGACTTGCGCTTTGCAGATGTGGGTAAGAAGTCTTCATCTTCATCATCCGAGAAGCTTTCCTCACTGTCTTCACTTTCATCTAACAAACAGTCCCTTTCACTCTCACATGACTGGGACAGTCTGCGAGTTTGAGAGCGAGAGCGAAGGACTCTTTTTTCTGTGACCTCCAGCCCAATCTCATCACTGCTGGTGCTTAAGTCATGTCTTCTCTTCCCTGAAAAGACGTGAGGAGCAGAAGACCCAGATGATCAAGGAATTCTTCACAGTACTTACAATTTCTTATTATACATGATATATTATATGAATGACATATATCCCTCAATGTATGATCTTCCATGTGGCTGCAACCCTCCTAACCATCATTCCCGTAATGCCCCTTGCCCCTGAACAAAGGTGTGGGCAAGCTTTCTCGCTTTTGTACTCAATTTCATCATTCTACATTTAGCTTCCTGGTGGACCCTCTGCAGTTCCGAGTGCTGACCCACAGTGGTCCCAAGACTGATAAATCACAACATTCAGTACCCAGAGGAAGACGTAAGATGAGCAGTAAAAAATCCCCCAGCTAATAATTTGAGTGACGTTTGAACTGTTAGTTTCCATTACAGATCTTCAACATTAAGACAAATTTCCAGCTTTTAAATTCTGACAGCAGAACAAACATTGTCCAGATGGCGATTCAGGCATTTCCGTTGCACACACACCCTCTATGGGGGATGAAACATGAAAATAACATGTCTACCATGGAAGGAAAAGGAAATTACTCGGGTATACATACATAACTTGAAAACTTAAACAGTCTCAGCAAGCTAGGGAAGGACTTCTTCAAAAGCCAGGTATGGCAGTATTCATCACACAGAATACATTTGACAGGAAAGAAAAGCGTTACATAGCAGGTTGGAGTTGGTGCGAATACCAAATGAATGCATACATTTCTCTGAAGCAAGCTCATCCTTTGTGCCTGTGGTTTGGAATTGTAAGTTACAGAGCTTTTTGGTGTCAACTTTCACACAGAGCAACTGCAGATGTAGAAAATACAATCTTTCTTTCAACCACTCTCACATTGGTGGTGGTGGTGGTGGTGGAGGGGGTGGGTGGGTGGTTGGGTGGGTGGTTGAGTGGTTGGGTGGGTGGGTGAGTGGTTGGGTAGTTGTGGTTGTGGTGGTGGTGGTGGTGGCGGTGGTGGTGGTGGCGGTGGTGGTGGTGGTGGTGGTGGTGGTGGTGGTGGTGGCGGTGGTGGTGGCGGACAGAAAGAAACTCACTTGATTTTTTATTGAAAGATGAGCTTTCCTTTTTCTCAAACGAATCCTGTAAACAGATTAAAGTTTATGTGTTCATAAGACAGGACAAAAATTCAAAGGAGGAGGAAGAGGAAGAAGAAGAGGAAGAGGAGGAAGAGGAAGAGGAGGTGTAAGAAGAGGAGATTGCGGGGGAGGAGACTTGGTGGAGGAGGAGGAGGAGGAAAGGGAGGAAGTGGAGGAGGAGGGGGTGGAGGAGGAGGAGGAAGGGGAGGAGGGGGAGGAGGGAAGGGGAAGGAAGAGGGGAGGAGGGGGAGGGGGGGAGGGGGAGGAGGTAAGGGGGGGAGGAGGAGCAGGGGGGAGGAGGAGCAGGGGGGAGGAGGAGCAGCGGGGAGGAGGAGCAGGGGGGGGGGAGGAGGAGGAGCATGAGGGGGATGAGGAGGAGGTAGGAAGAGGGAGAGGGGTAGGAAAGGGGTGGGTAGGGGTGAAAGAGGAAGGGGGGGGGGGGGGAGGGGGAGGAGGGTGAGAGGAGGGGAGGAGGGGGAGGAGGGGGAAGGGGAGGATGGGGAGTAGGGGGGAGGAGGAGGGGGAGGAGGAGGAGGAGGAGGAGGAGGAGGAGAGGAGGAGGAGGAGTAGGAGGGGGAGGAGGAGGAGGGGGAGGAGGAGGGGGGAGGAAGAACAGGGGGCAGGAGGAACAGGGGGGAGGAGGAGGGGGAGGAGGAGGAGGAGGGGGAGGAGAAGGAGGAAAGGGGAGGAGGGAGGAGTCTGAAAAAAAGGAGGAAGGAAAAAAAGAAAAAAGAAAACAAAAGAAAAAAGGGACCACCGAAAGAAAAAAGGGAGCCAAGAAATAAAAGGAAGGAAGGAATAAGCAGAGAAAGCAACGAGTAGCAAGAGATTTACTCAAAGAACCTTTGAAAAGATGGGCAGGCATGATCTTTGCCTTGGACAATACCCTGGGGGCGTACAAGTAGATCTACTCATGGTTGTCTTTAAAGGATGCCCAGCTTTGTCAGCAGCAAATCCTTAGCAAGTGACAAGTTGATGACACACATCACAAAAAACAGATGGTGGGAGGGGCTACTAAGGGTTCAGCCATCTACACTTTAGATCAACTACACACATAATTATTATCACATCTGTAAACTAGTCTATAACACATTTCAAACCTACTCAGAGATCGCTACCTGCTGAGAATGAATCCAAGATTTATCATAATTTGAGTAACAAATTGGTGTAAACTGAATTCGAAATCAAATATTTGTTTGGCATTTGTAATGTGCTGCTTTCTTTAGCCACTTTCGGAGAGACAGCCCTTCAGCCACCACTCACCCACACACATGAACAGGCACACACAAATGCGTATACAGTCAAAATACTCAAAATGTGACCAGCCACGACAAAACCAGTGCTAAGTCATTTTTTGGACAAAATAGGCTTTTAATATTTTTGAATTCTGCATTCATTTCTGTTTGTTTTGATATAAGAATGAACAGTGTGAGTTAATTAGTATGTGTGTGTATGTGTGTGTGTAGATGTGTGTATGTGCGTGTGTGTGTGTTTTAGGTAGAAGTAAATTACCAAATTTGTTGTTAACACCTGACTAACTGGTATGCCTCTTGTTAATAAAACATTCATGAAAACTGCAAACCTTGTGCCCATGTTTAACAATGCTGGTAAACTACGTAGAGTGGGAGATATAGCCCAAAGGAGAGAGACAATCAACACAAAGTAAATTATCTTAAAGTTTACATGAAGATAACATGAACAAAAAGGAATCTCAGAAAAGCTTATGAGCATACATAGCTAAGATGTTCCTTCATTTCTCCTGTTACATGTGCAGAAATAATTGCCACCTTCCATTCCAAAGGCAAGAAGAGAACAAAATGCTGCGGTGCCACAAATGGTACTGTAATACTAATCTATTATTATACAGACTGTTTCAAACTAACATTTCTCAACTGCATCGATATCTGTGTCTTGGCAAAACAATAGTGAGAACAGATTTTGAAGAAGCATGATGATGATGGATGGAGTTTTGCGGCCTATCAGACTTTGTAGGCTATGTAAGGCCATTTAGCACGAAAATCACTAGAATCAAGTAAATGCAAATCAAGTCAAGATGTCCCTATTTATTTGCCTCTTAAGAAGCGCATTTTGAAGAAGCACAGAAGTAATTAATTATTTTTTTAATCGTTTTAAAAGCATACCGGGGAAAACGGTTTGGATTCCTGGACGGCATTAACAGTTCCCTTGACCCTGAGAATTTCCCCCACATTTCTCATGAAGGCCATGACTTGATCAATCTCCACTTGGTTGGTTGGGTCCTCTGCCAGACCCTCAATGCACGTCTCCATGTGCTCCTTGAACTCCTGGTGCTCAGCAGAGCTGAATGGGCACAGCCTCTTTGGGCAGATGTACATGAAGTTCTTCCAGTTCATTGCTCCAACTAACTCGGCTCCGAACAGCAAACGCTTGTGTTCCGACTCCTGGTGCTCACGAATCTGCAACCAAAAAGTGTCCAGGGTTTATTTTATACCCAAGTATGAGTTTATGAGCAAGGTGTTTCACATAAGTATTATACCTAGTCACAAGCCCTGGACAAACCCCAGTGGTGTACCCCCACCCAACTGGCAAGCACCCTGGGGGGAAGAGAGAGAGAGAGAGAGAGAGAGAGAGAGAGAGAGAGAGAGAGAGAGAGAGAGAGAGAGAGAGAGAGAGAGAGAGAGCGAGAGAGAGAGGGGAGAGAGAAAGAGAGAGCGAGAGAGAGAGGGAGAGAGAGAGAGAGAGAGAGAGGAGAGAGAGCGGAGAGCGAGGACATGAGAGAGAGAGAGAGAGAGAGAGAGGAGATGAGAGGGAGGGAGGGAGGTGGGAGGGTGGGTGGGAGGGAGGATGGAGGGAGGGAGGGATGGAGGGAGGGAGGGAGGGAGGGAGAGGGTGAGGGAGGGAGGGAGAGAAAGAGAGAGAGAAAGAGAAAGAGAAAGGGAGGGAGGGAGGGAGGGAGGGAGGGAGGGAGGGAGGGAGGGAGGGAGGGAGGGAGGGAGGGAGGGAGGGAGGGAGGGAGGGAGGTTGGTCTGGCCCAAGCCTCCTGAGAGAGGCATCAGATCCAAGTCAGACCCAGCAACACCACTCAATCCAGTGCTGCAGTTGCTCCCACCTCTACATCTAGACTGGGCCTGCATCACCACCTCCAATCCCAGACTGACCCACACTTCCTGCCATCTTTGAACTCACGAGCTAACTACCACATCAACTTGCAAGACTTCGGGGGTGTAAACCTAGAACTGTCGCAAGGCCAACACTTTGATAACATTTCATGTTCAGTAGCTGCTCTGGTCCCCCAAATATACTCCCATTCCAATAAACCACTCTCCCACACGAAACTTCAACAGCTTCCAACAAGAACAGTTCATAACAGTTGGCCATAGTCACCACTCAACACAGCAGTGGGTCAGATTACTGGCTGTGTAACATTTCTATGTTAACTGTGATATTCGTGTAATCATCATGTACAGATTTCTATGCAAAATTAAGTGTTCAAAACTGGGTTTTAACTGTCCATTTAAACATTAGAGCCATTCAGATGAACAGAGAAGACATCCCTGCAATAAGGTCATCGTGAATTTTGTCATGAAAAGTTTACCGTCGAACCTCTTGTCCAATGGACAGAGCACTTGCCCACCATTGCTAATGGACAGCAGTGGTGTTGTTCCAAGCTATACGATCCTGGAGTTGCATTTTGGGGCAAGACACTGACTTGCATTGCCTCATCCCTTACAGGAGTAAAAATGGATACCCCTGAGGGCAGTGGAAGCACATTTGCAGCAAGATTAGTCCTTGCTGCAGCCTCACCCCCAACACCCCCTATGTGTGGAGATGCTGCTGGCATCCAAGTTTCCCGTCTGCTGTTGTGTTAGTCATCTGGTGCTAGTGAGGAGTTGATCCGATGTCCCAGAGATCCAAGATTGGATTGGATTGGATTGATGGAGTTTTATGGCCTATCAGCCTTTGTAGGCAATATAAGGCCAATAAACATGAAAATCACCAGAACAGTTTAGAGCAAATGCGAATCAAGTCACGGTGTCCCTAGTTATTCGCCTCTTACGCATTGCTTAGGGAGACGCGGTGGGTCAATTCTTACCCCAGACCCACAGGGGGTCCAGAGATCCAGGAGAAGTGTGAAATGCTACCTGTATTGCTCCTTGGTCATAATGTTGCGGGTTTTTAAATATAAACAGGGTACGCAATAAATAAATTCCTTATTCTAAATAAGCACAAAGGGGGTGGACTGCAACAACATCTGATTAGGCCACACACACAAAATAGTCATGGTTACGGTAACACAATCAACCCATTTCTTTCCTGCAGACAAAACTTTTTCTTATCATGCAAAAAATTTATAAATGAATTAATAAATACAAAGATTAAAAAATTTAATTAATAATCAGAGGTAAACAACACACTGTGTGCTGTCAGATCTTCCCTGCTCTATGAGAACTGGAATGCAGAATTTCTACGTTTAAAAAAAAAAAGCTATTTTCAGTGACAGAAAAGTTTTTTTTTAAATCTGGCCTCTTCTTATTCTAAAAAAATAAGACATTCAGGCCGACTTCCCAACTTATCTTCTTTTGCCATGTTACCATTGCCACAACTTTTTGTGTGTGTGCAGAACTACAATCTTGTTTTTTTCTTCTGCCCTGCTACAATCAACAGTGGTGGTGACATCTTGCCAGAGTAGGGCTGCTGAGCCGGACTTGACAGTGGATGCACTTGAGGTAGTCAGCTGACTCCTGGGAACTAGAATCCCCCTCTTCAGCGCCTCCATTGAGTAGGTGGGCCGACATTGGCTTGACGTCCTTGTCCTCCCCTTCTTGTTTCACTGCTTTCTTCTGAGTGCAATCCTGTTGACAAAAATATATATATTTGTAATTTTGAAACACATGCATGCAATCTTTTCCCAACTAACTGACTCTTCACAATGCTTCATCCACAGCCAAATCTAGTACAGTGTTCTGTTCCACTGAGATACTGTCCTACGATGATTGGGATATCAATTGTCCAACCTACACACTACTCACACACAAGTTTTTACCAAGCACTGCTTTTCTCCCAGGAGTGTAAGCACTGTATTTCTAAACACAAGTCTGCTTGTCTCAAAAAGTCTGCCTGTCTGAAAAAGTCTGCTTGTCTCAAAAAGTCTGCCTGTCTGAAAAAGTCTGCTTGTCTCAAAAAGTCTGCCTGTCTGAAAAAGTCTGCTTGTCTCAAAAAGTCTGCCTGTCTGAAAAAGTCTGCCTGTCTGAAAAAGTCTGCCTGTCTCAAAAAGTCTGCTTCTTGTCTCAAAAAGTCTGCTTCTTGTCTCAAAAAGTCTGCTTCTTGTCTCAAAAAGTCTGCTCGTCTCAAAAAGTCTGCTTCTCGTCTCAAAAAGTCTGCTTCTCGTCTCAAAAAGTCTGCTCCTTGTCTCAAAAAGTCTGCTCGTCTCAAAAAGTCTGCTTCTTGTCTCAAAAAGTCTGCTCGTCTCAAAACGTCTGCTCGTCTCAAAAAGTCTGCTCGTCTCAAAAAGTCTGCGTCTCAAAACGTCTGCTTGTCTCAAAAAGTCTGCTCGTCTCAAAAAGTCTGCGTCTCAAAACGTCTGCTTGTCTCAAAAAGTCTGCTCGTCTCAAAAAGTCTGCTCGTCTCAAAAACGCCATATGGGAAAGTTCTGCAGGACAAGCACATGCATGTTTATTGGCTGGCAATGTGCACAGTGGCTGGGGCTGAGAGGGATGAAATGTGAAAAGTTTTGTTTTTCTAAATAACAACATTCTTCTGGTATGCATCAAATCCCTATTTACATTCACAACCAAATTGTGACATAATTGATATCACACTACTGAAAGTATTCACGTGCCACAGAAATCAAAAGCATGAAATGGTATCAGTAAAGTTAACCCTGGATGAAAATAACACAAATATGGCTATTTAAATTTAGTGAGTATTTACTGTAGGTGCCACAAATTGACTTTCACTGATGAAAACAAAATAAGAAGTTGATTTTCTCAGTTATTGTATTTTGCTGTCAACCACTACATATGATTCCAACTTTGTACTTCTGCTGTCACATAAAAAGTGCGCAAGTAGACTTCAAATGTGATCCTAACCTCTGCATAATAGAGATAACATGATTATTCTATATTAAAATAGATGATGTTGTTAACTGCAATTTAGTTTCAAAATTCATCTAAAATGTACCAATAATCAGAAACATTATACCAATACTATACATTTTTCTTCCGTATGTTTCAAATGGCATAAATCTATTTCTTACCAGTATTGAGGCACATTTGTTGAACAAAGTGGCTGTTTTCACAAAATGGCATCATTTTGAAAATATATATTATCCACATCTAGCATCACCTATGTATTCATTTCCAACATTGCAAAGAAAAGAAAGTTGAGGGGGGGAATTTGAAGCTGGCTTTGAAACATGAAAAGTAATATCTGTCAGTGACATCACTACATTAAAGATCATGACATTTTGATAAAATGGCAAACAACTCTGTCACCATATTTACTAGATGGACTGCCTGCATTGCATGTCCATCTACAAGCACCATATTCTCACTTCCCACTCACTGGTCAACAGCATTCTGTGAACCCGAGTCAGTAGTGACTCTGGCACAGTTCGCTATGAATGCGTAATAGACTTGACCCTTTGCAATACAGCATTGAGCCCAAAATAGCTCGTTCTGGAAACTATTTTTTTCACTTTTTATAGAAATCATTCAGATGTCAAAACTTGTTTCCATTTCAACACAAACACTTTATTTTATCGAATAGACGCTCGTTTATTTCCTCAGCAAGCGTAATTTAAGAGTTTAGTGCAAACTAGTCTTAAAAGTACTTTAACAGCATATGTCAGGGAGCAGAGTGCTATCCCACAAGCCTCTCCTGTGACCTCCTTATGAATATTCTGGACAGATTAGTTCCTTCACATGATATGAACTGTGCTAGAGACTATCCGGCAGGTGAAGACTTTAGTGGACTAGAATGGGTCAACAGTTCCCTGGAGTTCTGCACGCAACACATAGGCCTACACTCACCTGGTTTGCTGCATCCTTCTCAGTTCCTGGAGTGCTCTGGATTCCACGACCCGATGCTGCCCGATCTTTGTCTAGCTGCAAGATCTGCTTCATCTTTGCCGCAGTCACAATCTTGTTGGTGATGTCATCCTTGGTGAGAGGCCCACTGTTCAGCCTGTGAACCAATTTGACATGTTCCTGGGCAAACCTCCACACTGTGGTGAGGAAATCGCAGCGTGGGCAGCCCCACACGAGCCCAGCCTTGCATTGCTTTGGTACGGAGGAGCTCTGGGAAGGCTTGGAATTCCGGGCTGGGGTGTAGTCTTTCACAGGTTGGGAGGAATCTGCCAGTGTGGAGTTGACGGCAGGTTGAGCTGCAGGTTTTGAACCATCCACAGGAGTAGCCTCCATTGGAGGTTGAGATGCATCTGAAGTTACTTCAGTGTCAGTCACAATGGCCTCATGGGTAGATTGGCCGTCATTAACTGGCTCTGGGGTGTGAGTCACGCCAACCTCATGGGTAGGCTGGTTCTCATTAACAGGCTTGGAGGTGAGGGTGATAGTGGCATCGTGGGTAGACCGGTGGTCATTAACAGGCTTGGGGGTGAGGGTGATGGTGGCATCGTGGGTAGACTGGTTGTTATTGACAGGCTTGGGGTACTGTCCCACGGTCCTCTCTGTAGATGATGGTTTCCTGCTGTCCTTGCCAGCCAGGCTGGAAACATGCTGGGTATTTGTAGACTGAGAGTTGCCATCCAAGACCACCACAGAAGAATTGGGGAACATTCTGCCACACAGTCTGCGACGGCCACGAGCGGAACCACCACCACGGGGATAGGCACTCTCGATGCGCACAATGCTGCAGTCTGCATCGGCACCAGGAGAAGCTTTGCCAGCATCGGCACCAGGAGAAGCTTTGCCAGCATCAACAGTCTCGGGAAAGGTGTCAGAATCCCTTTTGTCATACTGGAGGAAATCCGACAGTATTGTGCACCATTTGTACTCATGTGCCACCTTCCTGAAATCGTCATGTGCCTTCAAACCATGGCGGCAAATGTCAACTCTTGAAAATGCCTGGAAACTGCAGTACCTGCATGAAAACCGATGAGTGAGGACATGCTCTTCAAGCTTCTGCTTTTCATCCGTATTAAATCGGCAGAAAGAACACCAGTAGTAACAGATGCCAATATCAGGAATGATGTCGCCCTTATCAGTTTGGAAAATGGCCTTGCTGGACATGGCACAGACAATCTCATGGCGAAACTGGGACAGTCCCTGGTGGATGTCATCCAGGTCCTTCTCCATGAGCAGGCCTAGTGGCTGGAGGGCCTTGCACGGCAGTCCTGGGCTCATAGGCCTCAAGATGGAGCCGCTGCTACTCATCTGGAACACACGGCAAGGGCAGGTCAATGTATAAGGTACACCTTGGAATCTTGGCAGCATGCACCTATTCAGTGCACTCTTCACTTGTTTTTATAAAGATTCATACAGAAATTCTGAGGCAAGATAAGAGAGTAAGCCAACAACATCTAAAAAAACAACCAAATATACATGAAAATCCCCTCATAAAAATGTTTCTGTCCTAATGTATGCAGATTTAATACCAGCTTACATTAATTGATAAATAAATCAGGCACAATCACATACAATGAAGGTGATCAGCCACACAGATGCATGCTACTAAACTGTTTTGGTATGTATGACCTGATTCAGTAATCCTACCATGCACATCATAATCTCTATACATACAATAGGCAATCTGTGTGGGTTGAGTGCATGCATGTGTGTGCGCGTGTGTGTGTGTGTGTGTTACTCATACATTGTACAACCTACAACAATGAAACTAGGCTTTTTTAAAATGGCAATACGTATAGACGCCCCATCCTGGCCGTCTTTCCTTGCTGACCAGCTAAGGTCTGTACAACTACTAGCTCTCCAGTTTTCTCACTACAATCCACTGTTCTAAATTTCCCACCATGTAGGCACCGCAGACAGCTCTGCCCCAAGGCCATCTTCCTTCTTCAGTTGATAGTTGTCTCCGTGATGTCATGCATTCTGCAGCCGTCATTCATGGGCCAGATTAGGGCTGATGAGTCTACCCTTAGTGCACACACTTGGAGACAGTGAGAACACTGGAATGATGCTGTTCATGTGGTGAATAGCATAGTCTTTCTGTCTTCCCTGGCACTGATTACAGTCTGAACAGCATGGATGGATGAATGGATGGATAGCGAGCGTTTTACGGCCTATGTAAGGCCATTAAGCACTAAAGTCACTAGAATGGTTTAGAGTTAACGCAAATCAAGTCACAATGTCCCTAGTTATTCACCTCTTACGAATCATCGTGTAGAGAGACACGGTGGGTCAATTCTTACCCCCAACCCACAGGGGGCTCTGGACAGCATCTCTCAAAAGCTAAACTGCTCTATCAAGGCCCCCTAGTCCTGACAATTCCAAAAGGAACATAACTGGAGCTCCCTGGCAGGAATTCCAGTGTTTGAGGCAGTCTTTGACAGAGTTCCTATAGCATCTCTTGGAGTGCCCCGAGGTCTATACCCTGTGCAAGTTCTCTACTACAGCAGGCAAGTGGGGCTAGACTCACTCCTCTGGTCTGCCCTGCCAACAGTACCTCCTTATCAAAGAAATGCATGGACCTCAGGGGAGCCAGGCTAGGGATAGGCCCGCCTCCATCTCAGCCTGTCCCAGAGTTTGTGTTTTCTTAATGATCGAAATAGGCTAATTGCTGCCTTATACTTAACCAAAATTATTCACACCAAGTGTTGCCTCATCAGGCAAAACAAAGTCAATTGAATGAATATTGCACCATTGGAATCAGATGACTTAATTTAGAGAAAACATCAACTTTGTCTCTTATACAGCGTATTCAACAATTTAGACTCAGTGACAGGAGGGAACTGTCCAGGAGGGAACTGTCCTGGGGTCACCTGTCAAATCCAGTAAACAAACTATGTGTGCACGTCCATGATACTGGCAAAATGGTGGAAAATGCTGGTTGCCCTCACAAAATTATGATTCCTAAAGTCTCAAAAGCTTCAGATGGGCATGATTTGCGATGATATAGCTTCATGAAATGTTTTTCTAATAGTCTGCGTGTTTATATGTGTCATTTCGGTGCCTTGAGGTTCACAAAAATGAAATAAAGGCACTGCTTGTGAACAAAATGGTGCCGGGAAGTGTGACATTCGTCGAGTGCAGATTTTGTTCGCTCGAGTTCTTCTTTGAGATGCATTCAAAAGGGAAATCTTTGGTGAAAATATGCATTTCCAACAGCATATTTTTTAATCATGCTATTAAAAACCGGGTTTCCAGAAGAAAAGTACCAGTATTGGCCACTCGAAAAAGAGCAATGCGTTCGTTACTTTGGTTTCGTCGAGCCATGGGAGAAGAAAAAAAATTGAACAACACACCGAATGGTATAATTGCAGAAAACCAAGGTCATGATTGTGTTTTATTCATTTCACAATCGAAAGAAATAAAAAGATAATGAACGCACATAAATAATACCCTGTTATAGAGCCTATTTCGGAAGTCTATTCCGATCGTGTACACCGGTAACTTACGTTTTCTACACGTGTAGCAAATGTATCGCGAGATCATTTCCGCTTTCAACCACACAGGCATGCTTCCCCTTGTCTTTCGGGCTTGTATACACCGTTTGCGCATGTCTGCTGACTTTGAAACGCTATTTTTGACCAATCAAACGGCTTCGTTTCGGCTCGCTGCAGAAGTAACTTAACGTCATGCTGCGCACATGGGTTATTGCTTTCGGCGGTTTTCTGATGAATCCGACTCCATCCGACTCATAATCTGGTAAGTAGCAATTTCTAGAATAGTTGAAATAATGTTTAAAGGACTAGTGTTGTGAAATAATGCCTATTTTATTGATAATTCACTCAAATCGTGACCACGAGCGTTCTCGGAAATCCATCGCTCAAGCTGATCGCCATCGCTGTTTTTGTTTCCTTTGTAACTTACACACACTCAATCGTTCATGCTGCTGTCATCATAGCTGCCAAGGTTATCAGAACTACTCGATTTTGTAGTTTGATATGGAACATTAAATGTTTATTATCCCTGATATGAAAAACAGCATGCTTTCAATAGCTCAGGCCAGGGTAATCGCGTTCATTACAAAGAATCGGCTGTTTCGTTTCCCATGTTGCTTTCGTCATTGTGTTATTATTTTTAGTAAATTTTACCATACCACAACCTGTACACAATGAACTTTACTAAACTATAAGTTTTTTCCTTCAAATATACAACTAAATCTTACTCGATAGCCTTTTGGACAAGTTGTATGGTGTGCTTATTTTGATTTCAAGTTTTGTAAGTTTCAAAGGAAACAATCATTTTGCTTCAGTGTAACTTACAGTATCACTTGTGTCCTTGGAGTGTAAAATGTATGCTCAAGAATTTGCTCAATTTGTTTTTGAGTCAAGCTTTTGATTCAGATGATATTTTTGCAATGAGCAGCTTGTGTTTACAGAAAATTGAGTTTGTTTTAGAGCTGATAAATAATGTAAGTTACTTGGAAACTGCTCCTGCAAGCTTGACTTAGAGGCAGGGTTTCAGTACTGCATGCTGTCTCTGTAAATGGCACAGATAGCACTTTATCAGCAGTTATCTCCAGTGACATATTTACGTATACATTTATACTCCTGTTTTACAGTTTTTCAGTAACCAATCCGAGGTACAAGCATGGATGCTGCACGGCGTACTTCCATGCGAATCAGGGAGGTAAAGAGTGCTTCTGGGGTCCCACCCATGCCACAAAGAAAGACACCAGCTCAGGCCAGTAAAGAGTACAGAAAAAGATTAAAGCAAGATCCTGAAGCCTATGAATTTCACAGAAAGCATGAAAACATTCGCATTAAGCTTTTCATGGACCAGTTAGATGAGGAGAAAAGGGCACAGTACAGGGCGAAGACGCGTCTTCGTGTCCAGAAGTACAGAGCCAAGCAGAAGGCAGAAGGGTTGGCAAAACCACCAGTGAAGGCCATCACTCGTGCTGCAAAAGAAAAACAGCAAGCCAAGTGGAAGGAAGACAAAAGGCGCCACCTGGCAAATGAAACGCCCGAGGCCAGAGATCGCAGAAATGCCAGGAGGAGGGAGCTCTATGCCATGAAAAGCCAACCACAAGGCAAGAATGTGAGGAATGATCCCCCCCCCCCAACTGGACCTTCACCTACTGATGGCGATACAGAGCCTACACCATCAGTTTCTGCTCTAAGCTCGTCATCATCATCAGGATACAAGACGAAAGCCGCTTTAAGACAGGCAGCATGTCGCGCCAGGAAAGCTCTTCCAAAAGACAGCATCAAGGCTGCAGAAGTCATTGAGAAACTTGTGGCGAATGCCACTCCGACTAAAAAGAAGGCACTAAAGAGCAAAATGTTCCTTAGCCCAAACTCAAAGAAAAGACTGGACTTCCACAGCGATGTAGTAACTGGGCTCGCAGAAACCCTGAAGCGACTGAAAAAGAAAAGGTCTAAAGAAGACAACAGGACCAGGATCACCCTAGCACTGGCACTGAAGAGAAAATCGAAATATCTGAGCACCAGCCAGCGGTCTGATCTGGGTATAGGCTACAGGTTAGCTGACAAAGTGCAGAAAGGAACCGACCCATTCCAGCGGAAGGTGAGGAAGGATGCGGTGAGTGCTTCCACAGTTGCGCTGGTGGAGGAGTTTTACCGGCGTGCTGACTTCTCCAGACAGCTTCCTGATGCACGCGGCACAAAGAGGCGCCGGAATGGCGAGATTGTAGCCCGGCGGGTGATGGAACGGTCAGTCGCTGCCATACATGAAGCCTTCAAGTCTGAACATCCAGAGTGCACCGTTGGCAAATCTCTCTTTGCTGCCCTCAGGCCGGATGACGTCCTTCCAACAACCAGCTGCAGGAAGAGAGACTGCCTCTGTGAATATTGTGCAAATATTGATCTCAAGCTTGAAGCCCTGAGAGTGTTTGCCACAAAAAAGGGGCTGACCTGCACCTTCAAGGATCGTTACGAGGTCTCAAGATCAACGCTGTGCCCCAAAGGAGAGAGTGGCCAGTATCAACGAGAATGCCTCGATAGGCAGTGCAACTCGTGTGGAACGACAGCTATTGATAATCATCTCCGGCCACTGCTCGAGTCACACATGCAGGAGACCATCACCTACAAGAAGTGGACACATGTTTTGCGAAACGGGAAGAAGCGCCTGATGCGAATCAAGCGAACAACACTAATCCCTGACTTCGTGGATGAGATGGTGTCTGACATGGCCCCTTTCTCAAAGCACCTCTTCGATGCATACTGGCAGGGTCGTCAGTACGAGCATGTGTCACGCTGTCCTGAGAAAGACACAGTGGTGATTTGCGAAGACTACGCAGAGAACTACAAGACCGAGTATCAGGATGAGGCGCAAGGTGCGCATTGGAACTATGAACAAGTCACCCTCCATGCATCAGTGGCCTCCTACAAGTGCCAGCAAGCAGACTGCAACCTCACTGTCACCGAGTCGGTGGTTTTCGTGAGTGACGACCCGAAACATGACGCACATGCAATTCAGCATTTCCATCACATGCTGATGACCCATCTACAAGGTCAAGATCGACCCCCATTCAAGAAGGCCATTTTCTTCTCGGATGGCGCTCCAGGTCAATACAAAAACAAGACTTCTTTTATGGACTTGTCATGTGCTGAAGAGGACTTCGGCATCACTGCGGAGCGTCATTTTTTTGGCACAAGACACGGCAAAGGTCCCTGTGATAGAGAATTTGGCACCCTCAAGGGCAGCATAGGGCGTCACATCAAAATGAGGGGAGTGGAAATAGACTCGGCCGAAACATTCTTTGATTTTGTTGAAGAAAAATATTCTCGACCTGCACCACCAAGAGGGGAGGAGAACCATTGCCACTTTCAGAGGAAATTTTTCTTTGTGAAGAAGGAGAATGTGCAGCGTGAACGACAACACATGGAAAACCTCAAGCCAATCCCAAACACCAGACAGCAACACAGCATCAGACAAATAAGCAGGGGAGTTGTTGCCTTCAGGGAGAGATCCTGCTTCTGCGAGGTGTGCCTTGGCAAAGAACAGGGTGAATGCCCCAGTCATTCGCTGACAGGAGACTGGAACGTCTTCTCTCTACTGAAAGGCCAACGTGTGAGTATAATTTTTCATCTCTTGCGAATCAATTCAAGTTTAGATAGATTGACAGGTGTCCATTTCAGCTGAGTCAAAAATAAATTATAAAAAAACACACACACACAAAACCTACTATTGAATCAATGCTATGCTTTACTAAGGTCTGATAATCTGTTGCATTCAGGTCCGAACACAAATGAATGGTGACCCCACTGCTGTGGACCAAGGTGACCCCACTGCTGCTGACCAAGACCAAGGTGGGACCCCTGCTGCAGACCAAACTGACCCCATTGCTGCTGACCAAAACCAAGGTGGGACCCCTGCTGCAGACCAAACTGACCCCACTGCTGCTGACCAAGACCAAGGTGGGACCCCTGCTGCAGACCAAGCTGACCCCACTGCTGCCGACCATGAATCAGTTGGCATCCCTGTGGTGAGTGAATTAACTTTGTGATAGCCCAACCCATTTTTGAAAATCATTATTCTTTCATAAGAAGGATTGTTAATGGAAGTGTATACTTGTCTTCATGTTTTCAGTTTACAATTAATAACCAAATTTGATATTATGTTGCAGACCCAGCTTCTAGACCAAGGTGGTGTCCCCACAGACCAAGGTGGTGTCCCCACAGACCAAGGTGGTGTCCCCACAGACCAAGGTGGTGTCCCCACAGACCAAGGTGGTGTCCCCACAGACCAAGGTGGTGTCCCCACAGACCAAGGTGGTGTCCCCACAGACCAAGGTGGTGTCCCCACAGACCAAGGTGGTGTCCCCACAGACCAAGGTGGTGTCCCCACAGACCAAGGTGGTGTCCCCACAGACCAAGGTGGTGTCCCCACAGACCAAGGTGGTGTCCCCACAGACCAAGGTGGTGTCCCCACAGACCAAGGTGGTGTCCCCACAGACCAAGGTGGTGTCCCCACAGACCAAGGTGGTGTCCCCACAGACCAAGGTGGTGTCCCCACAGACCAAGGTGGTGTCCCCACAGACCAAGGTGGTGTCCCCACAGACCAAGGTGGCACTCGGGCACCAGAGCAACTTGCAGGCATCTCACACATGTTAGTTTCTGCTTCTTTTGGTCTTATTTTTAATACAAGTATCCATGTGGTTAGAATATCAAATTAATTTGACCCTTGTAGTACCAACATAAACTCTAAAAAAGGTGTTCATTGAAAATATTCCCCTGTTTTTTTCTTGCTTTATGACTTTTTTCTTTCTCTATTTCTACAGAGCACCTGGGGTTTTCCTTCGGGCCCTGGTCTTGCCAGAAAGTGGGATCAGAGCCAAGGGGAAGGTGTACGTGGCAGTCGTCCGAAAGGTGCTGGAAGACGGGAAATTGATTGTGGCCTACCTGCGCACCGATGATGCTGGCAAGGGGTATTCTTACCCAGATAATGATGCCGAATTCCCCCTGTCACGAAGTGATACTGAAGAAGTCCTTCCTGAACCTCGCTTTGATCGGCGCGGTGGACGCATGTTTTTTGAATAAAAAGTGAAATGGTGCAGTTCTTGTGTGTGGATTTTGGGGGTTTTTTGTTTGGTCTTGTCCTGTTTGTTATGTATTGTGTGTAATCAATGCTTATAGTCCCATAAAGCTGAGTTGAAGTGGCCAAAAATGACCATCTTTGGTTTGGTTTCCTCGTAACTTACGCAATATCTAGCTGCTGTTTGAAATGTACAATGTGTATTTATAGTGCTAATACATCAAGGTTATATGATCTGAATCACTTTCCTTATTTACTTTCATATTTATTCAAACTTTTGAAAAATTTGCTATACTTTTTGAACAGCAAAGATTGAAAGGTGCTTGTTTTGCGTAAGTTACGGTTTCCATGTAAACACAATTTTTATGTCATAATAAATACACAAAAAACTTAGATTTGTTTTCATCAAATGACACATCTGGGTCATTTGCAAACACTCAAGGTGGAAATAAAGTGCAACTGTCACAAATAAAGACAATAGAGTCAAAAGATGGAAACCATGTAACTTACATCATGGCCGTCAGTGCACATTTTATATTGATCATTGTGGAAAATCCTCACAAGTTTTTCTGTCTTAAATCACATGATAAGATAGGGTAAGGACATAACTAAACTATATTGGAAAATTCTGTACTTGGGAGGATATTTAATTTTCCACCTGCCTGTCACACATGCATTTGCCAGTATCATGGACGTGCACATATGTACACTGTTTTTGATGTTGGTGCTGTTGTTCCTAGAACTAGGGGCGGTGTGCATTCACATTAGAGAGAGAGAGAGGAAGACCCAGTCAATAAGATCAGTGACGGCTGATGCACTCACCAGTTGTCAACAGCTCTCACATGGCAAGACATCAAGCTACATGTATCCACAAAGGAATTAAAAGCAACCAAAACTCCCATTCCAAGCTGCCATGGGTGAGAAGAGGCAAGTCAGAGCAATTTGATGGCAAGACAGTGCAGACAGTATGTGACCATCTCCACCTCCTGCACCCCATCTCACCTTCCTCCACAGCCAGCTAGGGGAAGCAGAGCTCACACTGTGCCTGCTAGTGCTGGCAATGAGTCACTGTGGGGAAACCATTGGGGCAGAATGTATACAGGCTGTGTGGGGAGGTCAAGGTTGGAATTATGATGGAGAAGGGAAGGAAAACCAAAACAATGCCACAAAAAGACTGGCCAAGGTTTATGACTTAGGCAGACACAACAAAAGGTTGCTTGAGTGCATAGTTGCCACAGCAAGGAAAGACTGAGGAGATTTTTGATCTAACTGAATGTACCAAAGCATGGATTGAGAGAGCAGAGATGTCACAGCAAAGCAGTGATTAGGAGATTACTTAAGAAAACAGACTGGGGCAAAGCACAGTGTGTGACGTTGATAGAAAGGGGACTGGGGGGGGGGGGGGGAGGGGGGGGGGGGAGGGGGGGGGAAACACTGCATGCACACAAGTAACATCCAGCAAACAGAGTGGTGGTAGAGTGCTGTATTCTCTCCCTCGTTTTCTGGCTAATGAAAATGATGACTATTGACACAGTAATCAAGTAAGACCACTTCATTACAAGGCAACAACAAGCCGAGTGGTTAGCGCGCTGGACCTACAGCCGCTTGCGGCCAGTGGGTGCGGCGTTCGAAGCTGCGCGGTCCCCAGAATTGCATCCTTGAGCAAGATGCTTAACTCCCATTGCTTCTCCCCACCCAGGAGTGAAACCGGGTACCAAATGGCCCTCTTTAGGGCTACCAAACGGCCCTCCTCAGGGCCTCTCCCCAGGTCCTTCGGATGAGACCTTAATAAACCGAGGTCTAGTGTGTGATACGCATTCACAACATCAAAATCACGCACTATAAAGATCCTGACGCCCATGTCCTCGACGGGTGGGTGTCGGCCACAGTAAAAACACCCAGCACGCACAATTTCTCCTTTGTGGAAAACAGTGTGCCAGCGCCCTTGGCAGCAGGAGACTGGTCTCATTGACTTGAGACACTACACACTGAGAGACAGCCTCAACATCGGCTCAAGCGCCTTGAGCATGCTGCCAGCATGGATACGTGCGCTATACAAGTAGACATCATCATCATCATTATAACATTTTTAAAAATTACTGTTTTCCGCTTATGTGATCATAACGGTGAGCAAAGCATCTATAAATACTGCTTGGGCATAAAAAAGAATAGTAGTGGTTACAGTAACCTCTACAACTCTATTTTTTTCCTGCCGACCCTGAACTTTATTCCAATTGTGGGGGGGAATACACACACACACGCGCGCGCGCGTGTGCGCACGCACACACACACACACACACACCCTTAAATTAAAAACAAACTGTGTACTGTCCAATCCTCCCTGCCCTATGAGCAGTCAGGAAATCCATTATTTTCTTCTTAAAAGGCATTTTCAGTGAATGAGAAACTTGATTTATGTTCAATCTGGCCTCTTCTACTGAAAAATATAGTAACAACTCATTTTTGACAAAGTTCAGGCCAACCCTTTTTTTCACTGTACAAAATTCTCAAATGGGGAAAAAATCTGCCTTCACTGTTCACACACAAAAGCATGTTAATAGTGACAGTGCACACTCTATTCTAGCAAACATGCATTTATAACAAAAAAAACACTAAACAATAATAATGTCCAACTAACTTAAAGACATCTGCAAGCAAGCATGCCTTTACCAAAAAAATCACAGGCAATCTAGCAAAGTGTGTATAATGCAAACCCAGTGATTAAGCACATCTGCAAAACAAATGTCTCTAAAAGCACCAAAACTAACCTGCAATTAAACACATTGGCAATCAAGCACACCTGTAAAATAGCTACTAGAACAAACTTCAGCAATATAATCTATGGCACTTGAACTCACCTGGGTCAATTGTTTACTACACTTGCAATCAACGGATCAGCCCTGGACTACACCTGCAGTCATGTACACCTCAAGTTTACTCACAATCAAGCGCACCCACCTGACATAGACGTAGGAGCCAGAGGAGCGTCTTATTCCTCTGCCAATGCTGCTGACGCTGCCTGATAGGGCGTGTCTGTATTTGGTGGGACCATGGTAGGAACTGTGTCGCTTTACTGTCTGCAACACACACAAAATAATAATCAGTACAATAAGCATAGGCAGATAATGCACACACACACACACACACACACACACACACACAGAGAATGAGAGAAAGAAGAGAGAGAGAGAGAGAGAGAGAGAGAGAGAGAGAGAGAGAGAGAGAGAGAGAGAGAGAGACAAAGAACCAGGTATACTCCAACGCATTGATGAAGACATAGAGACAAAACAAAAAGGACTGACAGACAAGGGAGCAGACAGGCAGGCAGGCAGCCAGAGCAAGAGAAAAGTTCACCACTGTATACCGGTGCATTACACAGAAAGAGAAGTAAAGAAACAGGATGTAGTGAAACAAGGCACGCTATTCCTACACTGACAGATCCCACACCAGAAGTACACATCTGTGACTGCATCTGACCACAGACAAGTCTGTTCTACAGTATATGAATCACTGCATTTGTCTTATCCACTCTCCCAAAGCAGGACAAGCCTGTTTCCCTGTTTCTGAATCCTGACAGATGATCTCAGGCTTCAGATAAACTGAAGAAAGAGATGACTTTGGTGTGCCTCAGGTGTCACTACTTCGGCACCTGTCTGGAACTTCAATGGGAAGGAGAAAACTTTGGGGGCATTGAAGGCTTAGCTATGAGAAGAACATGTTGAAATGAGTTGGGGTGATGAGGACTAGTTGTATTACTGATTGATAAAAAAACTAACTGTTAACAACTTTTCCCTAATAAAACAATGTACATTAAGCATTACGTAGACTCTTTCCTAAGCGGACACAACTTATGTAAATGAACATAATATACTTATATTTGTAAAGTTCAATGCATGCAAGTTGCTGATTATTACCAACAATAATTCATTTTTCATATAATCTGATTACAGTATGAACGAGTTTAGATCTATACATACATACATTGCATACACTAAAGGGGGTAAAAGCAAAATGTCAAATTAAAACTATTTACTCAATTTACTGTATGCATGCCATTTCTTAACAAGAAGGGCAAAGCCCATAGGACTCACATGCTTGACCTTGACCTTTATATGACCTTGACCTTCAGGTGACCTTCAAGGTCAAGGTCAAACAACTAAACCTACCAATGACATCATACACAAAGAAATGCTTTACACATTTTTCCTACCAAAATACATGTGACCTTGACCCAAGGTCAAGGTCATCCAAGGTCATGCAACACAAAGCTGTTAATTCAAGACATAGGAAGCACAATGGTGCTTATTGGCACTTTCTACCATGAGATATAGTCACTTTTAGTGGTTCACTACCCCATTTTGGTCACATTTCATAAGGGTCAAAGTGACCTTGACCTTGATGATATGTGACCAAATGTGTCTCATGATGAAAGTATAACATGTGCCCCACATAATTATTAAGTTTGAAACAGTTATCTTCCATAGTTCAGGGTCAAGGTCACTTCAAAATATGTATACAATCCAACTTTGAAGAGCTCCTGTGACCTTGACCTTGAAGCAAGGTCAACCAAACTGGTATCAAAAGATAGGGCTTGCTTTGACCTATATACCACTTGTAGCTAAGGTCGCCATTCTCAATAACGTGGGAGAAAATTGGGAAAATGTGAAAAATGACTGTTTTTGAGACCACATTTATGGCTCCTGTGACCTTGACCTTGAAGCAAGGTCAAGTCACTATGTATGTGAGTTGTTCTCCCGAGTTCGTGACTGGATGGGGTGCTCTATTTAAGTTTCTTATAACCAGCTATTTTTTTGTTTTAGGCAAAGAAACATTGCATCAGGAGGTTGTACATATGTCCAAGAAACACCATGAGCAGTGGGATTTGATGAAAGTAAAGTTTGTGCATGTTAGAGTAATAAATAATGTAAAATTGCCGTCAAAATGGTGGCCAAAAAGTGGAACGGCTGACCCAACACGCTCCACAAACTATCTGCAGCAAAGTATGCCATTGGTGTTTAAAAATTCTGCTGTGAATCTGTTATTTAAAGTTTTATTTAGCTTTTCTCAGCAAGAAAACCGCGATGTCACAATAACTGTACGTGAAAATCGACTTCAAAGACAGGGTAACGCACGCTTCATGCGAGGTCACAAGTAGACTTGCTTTTTTCACAAGCCGCTTCCTCCCGAACGCATTCAACACACACCTCTAGGTTTTAAAATCGAAAGTACTGATTCAATAGATCAAACTCATACAGAAAACATTAGCATTTTGTGTGCAATGTTTAAAAAAAATTCTTCTTAAAAAAAGTCACAGATGAAGCGTGCGTTACCTTACAGTGGCCAGTAACAGCATTTCGCCGTCACACATATATCTTGTCCAGTATCTGTTAAGTAACAACTATATCCAGCTCTCATCTTGTCACATGAAAGGTGCTTGCCATTTACTTTAGTGACAGGTATTTGTTTACTCCAAACTCATTTGCATTTCAGAATTACAGGTTCTAAGAAGTCACGGTGTAATGGTGTTACCTTTTGGGCAGGGGTATACTTAATGACACTGTTTTAAAAAAGTACTACTGCTGCTGCTTTTTTGGTTACATTCTCTGATACTGTAATGACTAAGCTGTCCAAAAATGACATTAAGAATTTCTAAATTGAATGTTTAAAATTTAGTCCATTTTCCTGGTTTTAGTCACGAACTTGGGAGAACAACTCATGTTTTTTGAGGCCTTGTCATTATACACCATCATGCCACATTTGGTGTTGATAGACTTAATAGTCTCCGAGAAAAATCCAACGTTTAAGTTTTTTACGGACGCCCGGACGCCCGGACGGACGCCCGGACGGACGGACGGACGACACGGCTCAGTACATAGACTCACTTTTGCTTCGCATGTGAGTCAAAAAACACACACACACACACACACACACGTGCAGTCTCCATCTGGCCTTGAAAAAAGTGGGACAGAGAAAAAGTCAGGCCTGGCTACCAACCCACCTGTCCCTTTCAATGTGTGGCCAAGTTATTTAAACCTGTCCCTTTCAATGTGTGGCCAAGTTATTTAAACCTGTCCCTTTCAATGTGTGGCCAAGTTATTTAAACCTGTCCCTTTCAATGTGTGGCCAAGTTATTTAAACCTGTCCCTTTCAATGTGTGGCCAAGTTATTTAAACCTGTTCCTTTCAATGTGTGGCCAAGTTATTTAAACCTGTCCCTTTCAATGTGTGGCCAAGTTATTTAAACCTGTCGCTTTCAATGTGTGGCCAAGTTATTTAAACCACTCTTTTTTTTAGGGGTTCTCTTTGCCTTATAGAACTTTGGGAAGCAAACTACTTTATCAATGTGAAGTTTCTATGAGACAAGACAGTGGAAACCACCAATGAGGCACCCCATGAGTTAGGAGCAGCCAACTCTGGGAGCAATGGAGGAGGGCAGAACTAAAGGTGTGGGGACTGAGGGTGGGTAGCAGGTGGCAGGTGAGGTGCAGGTGATCTGTAGCTCTAGGGAAAGCCATACAATTCATGACAATGGGCCTCAGCAAGGGGTCTGACTAAGGCAAGCAGCTGTCTGGTGAAAGCACTGAGATAACCTTTATTTCTCCCTTTGACTGATCACTGTAACTAAGAGTAAGGGCTGTGGTTAAGGGTCCCTGGCCAGTTGAGACATTACCCCAATCTTGACTCTTCCAAAGTGGGCAAATCTCAGCTTCAGTTTGTGTAAATTTGTAATATTTTTCTTTAAAAGGAAGTTACATGTACAAATATTTACTTTAGGGAGTAAATTGACTGCAGTGTGTAAGGATCTCCTCAAAATGCTTCCCCAACATCTAAGCAGTCAATCAGAACAGAAGGCCACACCTGCTCTGGAAATGACTAGAAATAGAAGCTGCAAAATAAGTGGATGTGCGCCAGTATGTCAGGTTATCTGTGATGGAGTGATATCATTAGACATTGATTGTATGGGTGATATTTCTGTGCATTCAATACCATTGATAACGTGAGTGCATGAAACACATGTTCTTAATGAGTAAAACACTGCAGTTATCTATTAATGAATGTGTATGTGCCTTAACCATACAGATTCAAATCAAGCTGAAATGAGCTTTGACATATATCTGATCAAGCATTTAAGTCCCAGAAGCAACAAAAATAACCATCAGCTGTGTACAACCAAGCACACAATAAATTATAGTCTCAAAAGTCTGTATGGAAAACATGTGGAACATTATATCTTCTGTGGCTTTCTTGCTGCTAAACTGCCTTGTATGGGTGTGGCCATTACTTCCACTGATGACAGAGATTAACATTTTAAAAAGTGCACATCAGGCCAAGTTACACAGACATGTTACCCTAAATCTGACAGTTTTGGCATCTACCTGAGAGACTAGAAAGTGCTTAAGAAATTTCACAACTGTTACAGACACTGGCAGAAAGCTATCTTGTTTAAGCAAGTGTAAAAGGGCTGAGGGATTCTTTATATGAATATGGTTTCTTTTCCACGCCACAACTTACTTAACAGAAATTAATCTGAACCCTACAAATCTACATGAGACTCTGCCCTCTTCTTCACTGTTTGAACTTGAAGTCTCCCATTTTTGGTCATCTCCTTTAGACTTGAGCTGTAGTGTACCAGAGCATTAGTCAACACTGCTGATACCCAAGATGTATACAGACAGCCCACTGGAGGCACAGACTGATTCAGATCCCTGCCAGCATTGTGATTCACAGCTCTGGTCATCAGGGATTCCCAACACTGTGATTGTGAAAGCAGACTATAGGACTTTGTTCAGTAGCATGACTGACCAGTCCTCTCAGTCAGAGAGAGGAGATATATTTAAGTCCGGTCTATCTGTAGAGCAGATGGCTACATGTGTGGATCAATGATTCTGCTGGTAGTGAAGCCTGAAAGGGTGCAAGGAGACCACCAGCTACTTGTTGTTGCCTGCCTGCCTGTCTGCCTGCCTCCTTGACTGACTGCTTGCCTGGCTGAATAAAAACAAAATGACTTTGTCTAATGATTAGTCCTTTCATACAAACACAAGTGATGTCTCATGTGTAGATAATTTATTATCTCTGTCAAAATCTGTAAACAGGAAAATCCTGACCAAAAAACCTGGGGGAGGGGAGTTGTGGCAGGAGGGGGGGATAGAAATAGTCTCTGAAGAAGAAAAATCATCCATAGCTAGTATGTAGAAAAAAATGCTTCCAATTCAACACATTGTGCATGCATGTGTGTGTGTGTGTGAGTGTGTGTGTGTGTGTGTGTATAAATAGATAGATCTAGAGAGAGAGAGAGAGAGAGAGAGAGAGAGAGAGAGAGAGAGAGAGAGAGAGAGAGAGAGATCTATACACTAAAAAAGATAGATAGGCATGCAGAACTGCAGCCCCCTTTCACCTCCCCATGATAACTGGCTTGGGCTGCCTGCAGCCCGACACGTACACATCCACTCACCATGCACAAAGAGATGAGCCCAAGTATGGCGCATGGACAGAGAACTGCTACAGGAATCCACCTTCAGAGAACTGAAGCCATCCATGGATACTGCCTAACACATACATGTAGGCACACATGACACAATGACATTTCGGTCGATGCACAGTCTATACATGTATGTGTATGGCACTTGCACCAAAACCCCCCTGGAATCTACAGCATATAAAGTATATTGCACAGGACAATGCAGGCAGCACTACATGCAAATCATGGCTTTTTCCACTGTAGAGCTCATGCCTATAGTATGTTGATCCATGATTGATATATATATATGCATGTCCTTGTCCTTAGGCACTGCTGTACACTCCAGTCCCCACACCCGCTTCAGGTAGTGCCAGTTACAACATCCTGCACCTAGGTTTGATTTATGCCTTATTCATGGCAATGCAGAGAAGCACAGAAATGTGATCACCACACTGCCTCATTTGTAAGTCAGTTTCCAAAGGAAATGGACTTCTGCACCTTTGTGATAAATGATCCACTAGGACATCCTACTGGGCTAGCTAAGCAAGTCCTTTTGTGCCCACAGCATGATGTTCCATGCACTATGCTCTCAAATTCTGAACTTAGACTTCAAACTGATATATATATATATATATATATATATATATATATATATATATATATATATATATATATATATATTATATCCAGACCAGTTTCAACAGCCAAACCATTTCAATCAGAACTCCATGTAAAAATAAATTTAAAACCTTACAATCTTATCATTCAACTTGGATGCATTAGCAGTATCTCAGTTGGGCTAACAAGATGATTTGTTGAGAAATAAGAGCATTAAAAAAGTCACAAGGAATTAAAAAGGAAATGGATAAATTGTGACACACTACATGTACCCTGCACAAAGCTCTATACTAACAGTAGACCAGGACCAAACAAATAAACAAACAAACAAACACACACACATTTTTGGTCAGATCAAAGAGATCCAAAGACCACAGGTCTTCTGTCATCATGGGTCTTCTGTCATCATGGGTCTTCTGTCATCATGGGTCTTCTGTACCATCAACCAAGGTGCCTACTTTCCTACCACCAGTGGCAGACAAGAGCAAGGGCATTTGAGAGGAAAGAATGTGAATGGAGAGAGGAACTTGAACAAGAAAACAAATTCTGAAGGGTATGAATCAATCAGGAAACATAACAGATTCAGCAAGAAAAGGTTGGGGAAACAACTTGAAGAAGGAGGAAGGAGGAAGAATGTGGGGGAGGAAGAAGGAAGAATGGGGGGAAGAAGAGGAGGAAGGAAAGAAGAGGTGTGGAGGTGTAGCCAGATAGCCACAGTCAGATGAGGATGATGGCCTGTTGATGGGGGCTTTGTAAAGAGAAGACTGAAGAGGGGGGGCAAAGTTCAAGAGACATTATCAAGGTGCTGGGAGGAGGTGAGAAAGACAGGGCTGAGCTGCCAAAACTTCCACACTCTTCAACAGCCCTCACTCAGCAGAGGACACAGGGTGCATCCACCAACTGAAGGCAGCTATTGAACAGCAGAGTGATTCTATCTGGGTGGGTAGGTAGGTAGGCAGGCAGACCATGTGTGCACATTTACAGTGCTGAATTACATCCCATAGCACACACTATGAAGAGAGAGAGAGAAAAAAGGTTTTTGCTGGTTTTAGGACTTTTTTCAAATACAGATTTGCATTTTCTCAGTGCTTCAGGAATGATACTCCAGAGAAAGGTTGCAATGTAGTAAAGCCTTTATTTTCATGCTTGGAACCTTCAGAAGACTCTGGCATGAAAGAAGAGCTGAGGCAAAGACAGCTACCACATGCAATATGATCCATTTTATGCCCACCATAGCAGAGATGGCAGAGCAGGCACAAAAGATGTGGATGGTATGAGCAGGGGCTAATGGCAAGTTACAGTGGAAAATATACTGATCTCAAATATTTGGTGTAGCAGGGACAGCTGCAAGAAACTTTTTAGAGTTGGAAAGAAGCAGGAAGGCTAGCTGTCAGGAAGACAGGCAGACATACAGACAGGAAGACAGGCAGACATACAGACAGGAAGACATACAGACAGGCAGACATACAGACAGGAAGACATACAGACAGGAAGACATACAGACAGGAAGACAGGCAGACATACAGACAGGCAGACATACTGACAGGCAGACATACAGACAGGAAGACATACAGACAGGAAGACATACAGACAGGAAGACATACAGACAGGAAGACATACAGACAGGAAGACATACAGACAGGAAGACATACAGACAGGAAGACATACAGACAGGAAGACATACAGACAGGAAGACATACAGACAGGAAGACATACAGACAGGAAGACAGGCTGAGAGGCCAGCTAAAGCTAAAAGAAAGCCAGTGATAGGTACCACAAAACATGAAAGCTGTCCAGCAGGGAGGAAAATTAAGCAAAGATGTGGCCTATTGCACAGAAGCTCAAAGGCTTGTAAAACTTTGGTGCAAGAGAGGTAGGCAGGAAGGCAGGAGAAAGTTCATGCTGAGAAACAGGCAGGCAAGCAGCCCCAAATTTTCCAGCAGAGAAGAGAGGGGTAGGAGTGGAGGCGGTGGTGTGTCTAGAGAGAGGCACTCTGAGAAAAGTCTGGTGGCAGAGGAGGCAGGCAGGCAGGCGAGAGATTTGTGGCAGAGAAAAGATAGCTGTGGATTTTGTGACTATGGAGCAGATAGCAAGAAGAAACTTCAGTTGGCAGATTGGGTAGAAAGGGAGAAAAACTTTCTTAAGGGGGAGGAAAAAATATCTCTGAGGAAAAAGAGTGGGATGGAGGGAGAAAGATTGTGAGAAAGAAGGGAAGGGGTGGGGGAGGGAGAGAGAGAGAGAGAGAGAGAGAGAGAGAGAGAGAGAGAGAGAGAGAGAGAGAGAGAGAGAGAGAGAGAGAGAGAGCTGTGCACAGGCAAACACACATACTAACAGACACAAAAACAGATGGACAGACTGACACACAAACAGATGGACAGACTGACACATAGACAGATGGACAAACTAACACAGAGACATGGATATGTGCACGTCCACGATATTGCCTAACACTATCAAAAACTGGGGGTCTGGGTAAAGACACTTGAATAAAACTATCTAACACAGTCAGCATGCATATATTTCAAATTTATATGGGTTCTTTAAATGTTTTTGTAATGTTATGACCAATAGTTTTTATAGTTTTGCTTTGCAGAGATTCACAAAAAAATAATTAAACTCGTACGAAGCGGAAAAATGGCGCCGAAAAACGGGACATTTTGCGACGCCACTTTTGAATGCTTGTTATCTTGTGCAAATTCACCTTACAACGTATAGATTGTGTGAAATAATTCAAGTTCAATTATTAATTTAGTCATATTTCAGTGGAAAGTCGCCACAAAATAAAAACAGAGGTAGTTCTACCGAAATAAAAAAGACCTATGTGTACGTTACTCTCGTTTCTACCACCATTGCTCAGAGGAAAAAAATCGAAACCAAACATGTGTACATAAATGTGTTGAAGAGAAGGTTCAAATTACCTTTCCTTTCATTAGTTTACTATTACAACTGCATAGTTTTATTCTTCTTTTGGTATTAACCAATTTCTTGGGACTATTTTGATGTTCAGCGTCGGTTGTTTCCCTGCGTTACTTACGAAAGGTACGCGTGTACCAAACGTGTTGCTATATTGTTCCGCACTCGAAACGGATACGAAGGAAGCTTTTGTCATCCCGCAGTAAATGAACACGTTTATAGAAGGATACGTCATAGTACTCGCGATTTTTGACCAATGAGAAGGCTTCGTTTCCTTCACTTCCTTCTGTTACGTACGAAAATTTGCTACACATGTGCGAAGCTTTCAGTTCGTTTGATCCGTTCGATCGACCATCTTCATCCAATTTGGGTTAAGTAAGGCATTCTACATTAGTTTTTTATTAATACAATTCAATAGTTTCGTTCATGGGTCATGAATAAATACTTTATGACTAGTTTTTATCAACGCCATTCTGGTTTTGGTTTCTGGTGTTTCTTACGAAACTCAATCGTCGCGGAGGAGCTTATCACATCGATTGATTTGGTCAGAATCACATCATGTTTGTTTTCATAGAACTAATTTGATGTTCCCTCATGCTAGATATCAAAATAATACCTTTTATAATGATATACGCATGTGATCGTCTCGCTGGTTACAAAGAAACCAAACACAGGTATGTCCCACCTAGTGTTAGGCAATATCGTGGACGTGCACATATATATGCAAACATAAATACACTGACACAAAGATTACTGTTGGATGACTGAGTCACAAAAAGTACAAAATTACACAAGACAAGAGAAGAAAGAAGTTTCAAGGGAAGAGAAAAGTGGAGGAATGAAAAGTTGGCAAAGGTTTTGATAAGAGACTATGTTGAAGCAGAGAGGGAAATAGGCGAGTTGAAAAATACTCTGAACTTCTGCATTTCACAGAAAGAAGAGGAGCAGCACAAGTTGAAATGCTGCATTGGAGTGGAGGAGAAAGAGAGATCTGAAAGGCCACTAGTGACGCAGTGCAGGGAGGAGGCAAAGCAGAATAAAGTTTTAGGGCACAGAGAGAGGAGGAGAGAGTGCTGCCACAAGAGAGGTGTTGAGGAAGGAGGAGGAGAAGGAGGGGGAGGAGGCCGAGACGGGCAGACCAGGGAGGAAACAGGCGGACTAAGGAAGCAGGCAGTGTGCCAGGAGAAGGGCTAAATATGGCTCCCCTCCCTGCCGCCCTGTGGAGGAGGAAAACTGTAAACAGATATGTAAAACAGCTGGCATCCAATCTTGGCCAGAACAAGACTGAGAGAGAGAGAGAGAGAGAGAGAGAGAGAGAGAGAGAGAGAGAGAACAAAGTGCACAAACTCAAGACACATACACATCATCCAATCCAAAGTTCTCTTTGGTCTCATCATGTAGATGATCACAGAAAGTAAACACAACACTGAGAGCCATCATCAACAGCGGTCAATCCTACCTGTAAAGTATTGAGTATTGTGAGGAACAAACTAACTGCTTTGAATGCACAGAGGATCAGTTTTGTTAGAAGACAGACCCCACTTTAAAGCAAAATGGAATAAAGAGATGAATTCAGCCATACAAAAGCATGACTGAGTTTTGCAGGGAGCCATCAATTCACTTGGTACTCTGCATCAAGATCACACTGAAAAACCTGGTGAACCTGAAGATACTAAGGAACATTCTATACAAAGTCCACCATGATGACATGTCATGCTCTAGATAGACTGTACACAGATCAGGGTCACTGCAACTCAGACCAAGATCATCCGGGTTGACACATCTTGATCATATCTTGAGAGAAGCCATATGGCAAGGTAAAAAGTTTCTGCAGACATCATGTACAAACTCGTATAATGTAAAGTTATTGGGTGTTATGCAAGAACTGATGCCAATGCAAGGTTACTAAACCAGCTGCAGTAGCATTCCTCAGTATTTACTATGATATCACTCATTTCATTTGTGTGTGCAGAGTAAGTTATGACAGTATCAGTCAAAAGTACCTACTGATGCCAATGCTTGGTATGACCATGACTCAAACTGAATGAAGTCCCATTCAGAGCAATGTGGTGTGACCTGCAGAATGGAAGACAAACCACTGATATTATTCTCGATACCCTGATCTTTACCAGCTCATTTTCTCCAGCCTGAAAGTTTTCCTCAACTTTACATCCATGACATGTCAGTGTCAATGATCCAATCAGTAAGAAATCTATCTGTTGTCCTCATCCACTTCAAACAATCCTTGGTTTCCATTTAGTCACCGTTTTCATAAATACCTGGGAGGGGGGGGGGGGGGGGGGGGAGAGAGAGAGAAAGAGAGAGAGAGAGAGAGAGAGAGAGAGAGAGAGAGAGAGAGAGAGAGAGAGAGAGAGAGAGAGAGAGAGAGAGAGAGAATCATAACTTTCTAACATATTAAAGGGCAATGCATTTGTCCAGCCACTACATTCAAGTCTCCAGCAATTGGCACTCATGCCTACAATGGAACATGGCTGAGGCAGGGTCAACAGTGGCGTGACATTTGGTGACAGTGTTGGAGCAGTTCCAGTGAAAGCAAACCACAGCAGAAGTGAGGCAGCACAATCCACCAAGCACACCCCACTCAAAATGGTGCCCAAACCCATGCAGGCAAGCAGCAGTGTTTCAGTCAGGAAGAGCCAAGGAAGTTACAGTGGAACTTGTCTCACAGATGTTTCAAACAAATAAACATCAACCTTTGGTATGTAAAATGGATACCTTATATGCACAAGACAAGTGAAACATGGATTTCATGTATGCAAAGCCAGCACAATGGTTCAACAAGATATTGAATGTTTTACCCAGTGAACACAGAGGTGGGGGTGGGGGTGGGGGGTTGGGAAGTGGGGGTAGGGGTGGGGGTGGGGGGGAAGTGGGGGTGGGGGGTGGGAAGTGGGGGTGGGGGATGAAGAAGGAGAAAGAGGAGGGCACTCCAACTTGTCAGGGATTTCAATAAAAGCTACAATGACTCATCATACCTATGTCAGTTGTTTGATAGTGAAAAGGTCAAATGATGCTTGTAGTCGTAATGATTCAGTAATTTCCACTCTTCAACCTTGGCTAGTTTTGAACCACACTGATGGCATGACTGATGCAGCAGATGAATGAAACTCTGGGAACTGCCATACTGCCAGTTTGAAGTGAAAACGACCACACCCATGAATAACTGATAATATATGAAAACTCCACATTTGCCAACAACCCATGACCTCAGTCTTGAAATGGTCAGTGCTGTTTTGTATGACTATGAACTAACCCAATACATCATCCACAGCTGAATCCAACCAGCAACATAGTAATTTATTCCTGTCACTGATGTGTGTAAAACATGAAAAGGCACATGTATACACATACAGACCTCTGCAGTTAAATTGACAGAATAATGATGATAAATGAATACATGTACAGAATGTTCTACCTTCCCCTATCCAAAACTTCAAATGCCAATGAAAGAGGGTTACAAATTCATGTATTCCTCCAAGTATATGGTGTTATACCAATGGTACATTTTTTGTGTGGCTTCCATGACACAATGTATTGGAAACCTTCACAAGTGATTTTGAATCAGAAGCAAAAACCAGGTGTGGAGGATACTCAGGGTATCAATACATGTCAAAAATATTTTCCTCACTAAAGCATTTTGTAGCAAGGGGACAAAGAGCAGACTCTGGATATTGGTAACAAGATTAAGACTAATAGTATAAAGATACAATTTTGACTAAATGGGGAGTGTTCCAAGAGACGGTATGACACTGCTCTTGCAGGTCAATAAAAATGTACTCATAAAATACTCTCTAAAACTGAGGTGTTGAGGGTAGAGGGTTGAAAAAGAAATGAAAAGAAGAGAAAAAAGGCAACCCAGCTCTAAAGCCTTGCCAGTCAGACCATCTGACAACATACCAAGTCCACCTTTGACAATGTGAACGTGGATGACTTCAGCAAAGCAACACCTGTCAATGTAAAGGTTGAGAGGCTGCCTCAAACTATCACATCAGTGACATCATCTTCCCTAGAGTGTGGTTGTGAACAGCTGCAAAACACTTGCACACATTATTACAGAACAGGATGTGTAGTAGTGCATTCTGACTATTGTCCACACTGAGCAAAGTTAGTGAAACCAGAGTCCACCATACATGAAAGTCAGAACCTATTCCTGGACTTCAGGTGCACAGCATCTCTAATAACACAGCACTTTGGCACTCACTGTTGTACAACATGCACACACACACACACACACACACACACACACACACACACACACACTCATCATCATCATCATCCAGACTGAAAAAGAAACCTACAAACAAATTCAAATTGCCACATGTGCTCATATCCAAACAACCATGTACGTGTATTACACAAATTGAGTTCCCACAATAGCCATGCCAATTGTACATTTCTTTACAAGTCAATGCACCTCACAAGTTATCAGCAATCCTTCTCTCCACAGGATAGCTGTGGTCAATCAGACAGACTGCTCACACACACCCACACATGCACACACGCGCGCGCGCACACACACACACACACACACACTGATTTGTGAAGTAAATGAGGACAATAATGCCCCGACAGCAGGAGTTTAAAGGATTTTAAAAAAGGACTAAAAACACATCTTTTTAGCCAAGAACCTTGTTTTGGTGATTAATGATTATGTTGCGCATTGAGCATGCCTGCTATGTGTGAAGTCTTGCGCATAACAAGAATACACATACATGTATACGTACATACATGCGTACATGTATACATACATACATACATACAGCAGCCTATGGGATATGATAGAACAGTGAGCCATGGGGTCCCTTTATTTGTCACCCCCACTCTGGGCTTTTGTGATGAAGATACCATGATTCAGGTATGACCAACCCTTGAGAGTGAGGAAGATAGGGTCAAAACCCTTGAAGACTGGGTTTTCTTATCCTGGAAGAAGAAGAGAGAGGAGGAGGAGGAGAAGGAAGTGGGGGAGGAGGAGGAAGTGGGGGAGGAGGAGGAAGTCGAGGAGGAGGAGGAAGTCGAGGAGGAGGAAGAAGTCCAGGAGGAGGAAGAAGTCCAGGAGGAGGAGGAGGAGGAGGAGGAGGAGGAGGAGGAGGAGGAGGAGGAGGAGGAGGAAGAAGCATTAAGCAAGAAGACGAAGAAGAAGAAGAAGAAGAAGAAGAAGAAGAAGAAGAAGAAGAAGAAGAAGAAGAAGAAGAAGAAGAAGAAGAAGAAGAAGAAGAAAGAAGAAGAAGAAAGAAGAAGAAAGAAGAAGAAGAAGAAAGAAGAAGAAGAAGAAGAAGAAGAAGAAGAAGAAGAAGAAGAAGAAGAAGAAGAAGAAGAAGAAGAAGAAGAAGAAGAAGAAGAAGAAGAAGAAAGAAGAAAGAAGAAAGAAGAAGAAGAAGAAGAAGAAGAAGAAGAAGAAGAAGAAGAAGAAGAAGAAGAAGAAGAAGAAGAAGAAGAAGAAGAAGAAGAAGAAGAAGAAGAAGAAGAAGAAGAAGAAGACGAAGAAGAAGAAGAAGAAGAAGAAGAAGAAGAAGAAGAAGAAGAAGAAGAAGAAGAAGAAGGAATTCTTTAACCTCCAGTATTCCCATCCACCCATCTACAGGCATCCACCCCTTCCCCCTTCAACTGTGCCCCTCAATAAGCCCCACCCCCACCGACCCACCCACCCCTGCTACTCACGGGTCGCTGCCTGTAGGCGTGCCTGGCTGCAGGGCACAGACGGAGTCCCTCCGCGGGGCTGACCAGGAGGTAGTCGCCCTCCATGGGCCGCGGGGGAGGCGTCTCGCCCCGACACAACATGCGAAACAGCTGACCCCCGCCTCTATGGGGGGGACAGCGAAAAGAAGGGGGTACAAGTGGGTGGGGTAGGGGTTGGTCGGTTGACACAGACGAAAAGCTCTTGGGTGCCTACAGGCGCGAGCGACACAGCGCGACGGTCTTGGCCGGTGGGGGGAAGGGGGGTTGGGGGACCTCGGGGTCCGCCCTGCTTCTTCTGCGAGGGTCCTGCGCTTTCTGCCTGCCTGCTTCAAACTATCGGCCTCCACCCTCCTAGCAGAGCAGCCCATCCTCTAGCTCTACAGCGCAGTAGGCATCACGCAAACTCCGCCTCAAAACAGCAGCAGGCTCTTCTGCAGCTCTCCTGGAGCAAAAAAACTCTTCCATCTCCACCTCCATACCCCCACGCAGCCCCCTCTTCAAGCACCCCGAAGGCAGCCTCGCTCCCCACCCCCACCTCACCCAAAGCCAGCAGCAGTCAGGCCACAGAAGAACCCCAGGAGCCCAGATTTGCAGATAGGGAAAGGCGCGGAGAAAAACGACACCACCATCAAGCTCTAGAGCGCCAGTGAGGTCCAGATGAATGAATGGAGGGAAGGAGCGAGGGATAAAGGGAAGAAAGGCAGACGAATCTGACGTGAGAAAACAGGAGTGTTACTCCTGTTCAGCACAGGGAAGCTCCCGGTTTTCCGGTTTTCCGTGAAACCCCCTTTCTTGTCTCTTGCGAGTGGTTCTACTCAAAGACAGGGCACTGGATCCTTGGAGGGAGGCAGCTAATTTTCTCGGAAGAGGCAAAACATTTCACATTCACATTCAGGTTGTTGAGCACTCAAGACCTCTCATAAGAACTGCCTTATGACGTTTACCACAAGTCTGTTGTGTTTTGAATAATGTGCTACAAATTCAACTTCAATCATGGATCAACACAGCTAGAGGAAGGAGGAGCGATATCTACATTGAAAATACCCATGAATACAAGATGGTGTAGGAATGTTGCAGGCATTAACAACTTTTTTTGGCTAGGAGAAAGTTTCCCCCCAGATGCATAGTCCTTATCTCTAAAGCTCTGTTATCCGAGGAGGATCCCACCTTTACCTGTCTGCCCATCAAGTATCCCTGCAGCCACAGAAGCCTGGAACCCTCCACACCTCTGACGGGAACTCCTCTAGACCTCTCCCTGCACGCAGGAAAGAAGGTGCAGGGGTGGAGAGTGGCTTGTGCAGAGATGAGAGAGAAGGAGGAAGAAGGAATTAGGGAGGATGAAGTCTCATGATTGGCTGAACTCCGCCACAAAACCACTCTTCCACTAAACCACTCTTCTTGACTTGACTTGACGTTGTCGACGTTTGAGGCCTCTCATTCTTGCCGTGATGTTTTTTCTACTGAAAGAGTCTCCTGGGATCTTGACTACCGTTCAGTTCTAAAGATCGCGGCTATCACTTCTTTCACAGATCTCAGCCATCATTTGATCTCAGCCATCATTTATCTCTTGGAATCTTTGCTATCACTTATCTCTACATACCATCTCTTGCTCTATGTGGGATCTGTCTGGGCAATTATCAAGCTACAGATAGAAGCATCATCTTGCTTGGTCTAGTTCGAGAGTGAAGATTCCTCACCTCCCTTCCCCTATCAAGAGCTGGCTCTAAAACTGAGCCACACCATGCATGTCTCACTCATTCCCAAGCCCTAAACCTGGCAGAGCCAGGTTCTTCTGCTACACCTTGAAGAAGCACCAGAAGTAGAAAAACACAGAGCTCTACTACATCATCCCCTACCATCTTTGCTCCCCATTACCTGAATCTACAAATGGCATCATCGCCATGTATCTCTACAGTCACAGGTGTTCCTCCCTTGTTTTCCTCCAAGCCAAGGCCGATCATGCAGCTCTCTAGCAGCCCAATTTTGTTACAGTCTAACTTCAAGGATTGACTGACAGAAGCCTGATAGCAAAAAGCTGGAGTGTGTGTGTCTGTGTGTGTTTGTGTGTGAATGCACGTGCACATGTGTGCTTGTGTGTGTGTGAACATGTGTGCATGCATGTGTGTATGAAGAGAGAGAGAGAGAGAGAGAGAGAGAGAGAGAGAGAGAGAGAGAGAGAGAGAGAGAGAGAGAGAGAGAGAGAGAGAAAGAGAGAGAGAGAAGACAGGGAGAGAGACAAGATATGAGAGAGAGAGAGAGAGAGAGAGAGAGAGAGAGAGAGAGAGAGAAGATGGAGAGAGAAGATGAAGAGAGAGAGAGAGAGAGAGAGAGAGAGAGAGAGAGAGAGAGAGAGAGAGTGAGAGAGAGCGCATGAGAGAGAGAGAGAGAGAGAGAGAGAGAGAGAGAGAGAGAGAGAGAGAGAGAGAGAGAGAGAGATTCTCTTGCACTTTCTGTGGGCGACGTTCAAATTATCCATAAGATATGAACATGGTGTGATGGGGTGGAGGCAAGGCTTGATGGTACAAGGGCCCAGGCATGAGACAAAATCTCTGCTGCTTTCCACAACTTTATTGTTACCCATGGGTATAGGAGCTGCTGGCTGGTCCCAGGCTGGATGGTAATGTCCTAGACCAAACCCAAGACCTGTCCCTCCTTATCAAAGAAATGCAGGACCTCAGGGGAGCCTGGCTTGGGATCGGCGGTCGCATCTCAGCCTGTCTCTGGGTTGTGTTTTCCTAATGATAGAAAAAGGCTCATTGCTGCCTTATAGTTATACTTACTCGAAATTATTCACACCAACTGTTGCCTCGATAGGCATAACAAAGTCAACCGAATGAATATTGCACCATTGCAATCAGATGTCTTAATAATATATTTAGAGAAAGCATCAAATTTGTCTTTTGTATCTAACAATTTAGGCATAGCGCTGGAGAACAA
>JAWQFJ010028823.1:0-15000 GCA_034096865.1 Theodoxus fluviatilis
TTTCCTAACTGTCATTTTCGTCGCTGTCATACGTCACTTTTCATTATTACGTCATCGTCACTAAAAATCGTCCGTCTCGGTCCAATCTGATCTGTTCAAGGACAGGGAAAGTTCCCGAGCCTTCTGCGGCATTTCCCATTACATTTGCATCCGCAAGCATTTCACATTCTTCCGCAACACATTACAACATGCCCATCTTTGCGTTGTTGCTACAGTGACACACATGGACAGCCAAATTACAACCTTCACAATCATCTCAATCAGCACCGCGAAGAAGGGAGGGTGCAGAAACGGAAAGCAAAATCCGGACAGAGTGATCTAGGACAAAGAAAACAGGAAGGCAAGACAACAAGGAGAGGAAGAAAGACAAGGTGAAAAGACTGAAAGAAGTGAGAGAACAAAAATGCAAGTGGGAAGCAAAGGCAGGAGAGAAAATGAGAACATGAAATCTCACATCGGCTTTCCTTGCTCGGACCTGTGTGAGGAAGTCCTTGAGGATCAAACTTTCTGCAAGTTTCCCGTCCTGAAAAAGGAAGATTCCAGTGCAAAATCATTCAGATTTCCATAGAAAATGGTGAAATCTGACTTTAGTGGAGCCATAACAGGAAACTGCATTCAACACTTCATCCATTTCAAGATGCAACAAACCTGTGAACCATTCAGCCTCTAAATATCTGTATGAAAAATGATTTCCTGTAGAGCCTTTGTGACTCTGACATAAATAAAATTAATGAGTCTTGCTGATAATCTTAATCTAAGGTTTGACCTGACCTCAATAGGGCCACTGGTTCTAAAACAGATCCTAGAACCTTGAATGGATGCACTGTCTGCAGGCACTGAGAAAACCATGACTTTATGTGATAAGTTTCAATCTTCACTGATATCATCAAAGAAAGTTTCCAGAAAGTTGGAGTAATTCAACCAGTCCTGTCCCAGCAGTGCCCACAGCTTGTAGAATCTACCTATTCTTTGCAGCAGTTCCACCAAAACCAGCACTCTCTGTGAACCCCAGCGCCCACAGCTTGTAGAATCTACCTATTCTTTGCAGCAGTTCCACCAAAACTAGTACTCTCTATGAACCCCAGTGCCCATGACATATACAGGAGGTAACAAAATCTATCAACAGCTGTGCCTAGTAATGTGTTTGTAAAACTACTTTTATGCTTCTAGGTTAATAAATTTCAGCATGACACGCATTTAGCAATGTCCACCTGAAGATGGCACAGAGAAAAGACAGCAAAGCAGATGGTTCCACTCACGTTTTCCAGCTGCTGCTTCTTGGCCATGAGCTTGTCCAGGAAGAGGTTGACTTGAAACAGGTCCAGCGTGTCATCTGCCAGCGCTGTCAGGGTTTCCAGCTGTAACATTTACGTGACTCTGTACAGGGTGCACTGACTACGTCAGGGTTTCAAACTGTAACATTCACATGACTGTGTACAGGGTGCACTGACTGTGTCAGGGATTCCAGCTGTAACATTCACATGAATGTGTACAGGGTGCACTGACTGTGTCAGGGTTTCCAGCTGTAACATTCACATGACTGTGTACAGGGTGCACTGACTGTGTCAGGGTTTCCAGCTGTAACATTCACATGACTGTGTACAGGGTGCACTGACTGTGTCAGGGTTTCCAGCTGTAACATTCATGTGACTGTGTACAGGGTGCACTGACTGTGTCAGGGTTTCCAGCTGTAACATTCACTTGACCGTGTACGGGTGCATTGACAGTCAGGGTTTACAGCTGTAACATTCACATGAATGTGTACAGGGTGAACTGACTATGTCAGGGTTTCCAGCTGTAACATTGACATGACTGTGTACAGGGTGCACTGACTATGTCAGGGTTTCCAGCTGTAACATTCACATGACTGTGTACAGGGTGCACTGACTGTGTCAGGGTTTCCAGCTGTAACATTCACATGACTGTGTACAGGGTGCACTGACTATGTCAGGGTTTCCAGCTGTAACATTCACATGACTGTGTACAGGGTGCACTGACTATGTCAGGGTTTCCAGCTGTAACATTCACATGACTGTGTACAGAGTCCACTGACTGTGGCATAGGTAGGAAAAAAATTCTTAGGGCCTACCAAAACAGATCACACATGCACAAGTGCCTACAATTGAAAGCACACTCATCTACACACACACATACGTACACACACACATACATGTACACACACATACATGTACACACACACAAACACACACACACACACACAGAGCACACATATGCACACACACACACACAAACACACATATACAAACACAAACACTCACACACACATATACAAACACAAACACACACACACACACACACTCTTACACACACAAACACACACTCACACACACACACACACACACACAAACACACACTCACACACACACACACACACACACACACACACACACACACACACACACACACACACACTCGTACACATATGCACACACACACTCGCACACACATACACACACACACATATACACACACATACACACACAAAGACACACACAAAAGGAAAATCAAGAGAGACAAGGAGAGGAAGACAGAGAGGAAAGAAAGAGGAAGGACCTGTGACACAGTGAGAGTCCGTTGCACAACGCCAGCATTACAATCTACATGTACAGCGTGACACAGTGAGAGTCCGTTGCACAACGCCAGCATTACAATCTACATGTACAGCGTGACACACGTCACACAGTGAGAGTCCGTTGCACAACGCCAGCATTACAATCTATATGTACAGCGTGACACAGTGAGAGTCCGTTGCACAACGCCAGCATTACAATCTACATGTACAGCGTGACACAGTGAGAGTCCGTTGCACAACGCCAGCATTACAATATACATGTACAGCGTGACACAGTGAGAGTCCGTTGCACAATGCCAGCATAACAATCTACATGTACAGCGTGACACAGTGAGAGTCCGTTGCACAACGCCAGCATAACAATCTACATGTACAGCGTGACACAGTGAGTCTGTTGCACAACGCCAGCATTACAATCTACATGTACAGCGTGACACAGTGAGAGTCCGTTGCACAACGCCAGCATAACAATCTACATGTACAGCGTGACACAGTGAGTCTGTTGCACAACGCCAGCATTACAATCTACATGTACAGCGTGACACAGTGAGAGTCCGTTGCACAACGCCAGCATTACAATCTACATGTACAGCGTGACACAGTGAGAGTCCGTTGCACAACGCCAGCATTACAATCTACATGTACAGCGTGACACAGTGAGAGTCCGTTGCACAACGCCAGCATTACAATCTACATGTACAGCGTGACACAGTGAGAGTCCGTTGCACAACGCCAGCATTACAATCTACATGTACAGCGTGACACAGAGAAGAGACAGTGATACTGGCAGGAAAAGAGCACCATCCTGTGCTAGGGCTCCCCCATCTCAGCTTTGAGAAAGGCAGGGCTCACAGTGATGGCTCCCTGGACAGAAATCTTACCTGCGAATCTGTTTTTCGGAGTTTGGCTTCTTCCCGTTTGTGCTTTGTGATCAAATCATTTACTGAAAGTGACAAGAGTGAGAGTCAAATGCAACTCTAGACTTAAAAACAGCAGCATACACAGCTAGAAGGTGCACTGGATGGGACTGTTGCAGGTTTTTAACATGTCCCACAAAATGTCTTTTCTACACGATACAATCTAGTAAGCACAATTTTTCTTCTCATGCTACATGGGCAATTCCTGTTCAAACTCAGTTCCTTTCTTACAGCCATGCATATGAACTCTGGACATGAGAGTTAAAAATACTTGTAAACAACATTCACTGATTCAGAAATGTGTTTTTCATTCATTTCATTCTGCCACTTATATGAAGAAAATCTCCACACTGCGTGATCCAACATCAAAACCTGTCAAAGAAATCACAGTCCCAACAAAGTCAAGCACACGAAGCACTTGGTAAATCTTGTCATAGAAAAACTGTATGTACAACCATCCACCACAGCACTTGCAGCCCCTGCACTCACGTGTGAAGTTGGGGAACACGTGGTCCATGCCCTCCACCTGTCCGTTGCACCGCGGACACCGGTTGTTGCTCTCCAGACACTGCCTGATGCATTTGTGACTGCAAGAAAGACAGTTCCACTGCACTTCTCTCTGTCTGTCTGTCTGTCTGTCTCTCTCTCTGTTTGTCTCTGTCTGTCTGTCTCTCTCTCTGTCTGTCTGTCTGTCTGTCTGTCTGTCTGTCTGTCTGTCTGTCTGTCTGTCTGTCTCTCTCTCTCTCTCTCTCTCTCTCTCTCTCTCTCTCTCTCTCTCACACACACACACACACACACACACACACACACACACACACACACACACATACAGACATACATACACACACATGTATGCATATATATGCTGTTTCATGTGTACATATCCATGAGTATACATGTGTACATATCCATGTGTATACACATGTACTGCACACATTGATGCATATATGTGCATGTGGAAACAAACATACATACAGTCATGCATGATCATCTGTTGATTTTTGTTTTATCAGTGGTGACAAATATGAGACTGTACCCTGAGCACAGATGCCATAAACCAAACACACACACACACACACACACGCACACACACACATACACACACCTACACACACACCTACACACACACACCTACACACACACACCTACATACACACACACACCTACACACACCTACACACACACATCTACACACACCTATACACACACAACACACACCTACCCACACACACACACACACACACACACACACACAAACACACACACACACACAATGACACATACACAAACCCTAGCTGTCAACAACACAAACAAGAAGGGCAAAGCCCATACCACTCACATGCTTGACCTTGACCTTTATATGACCTTGACCTTCAGAAGACCTTCAAGGTCAAGGTCAAACAACTAAACCTACCAATGACATCATACACTAAGAAATGCTTCACACATTTTTCCTACCAAAATACATGTGACCTTGACCCAAGGTCAAGGTCATCCAAGGTCATGCAACACAAAGCTGTTAATTCAAGAAATAGGAAGCACAATGGTGATTATTGGCACTTTCTACCATGAGATATAGTCACTTTTAGTGGTTCACTACCCCATTTTGGTCACATTTCATAAGGGCCAAAGTGACCTTGACCTTGATGATATGTGACCAAATGTGTCTCATGATGAAAGTATAACATGTGCCCTACATAATTATTAAGTTTGAAACAGTTATCTTCCATAGTTCAGGGTCAGGGTCACTTCAAAATATGTATACAATCCAACTTTGAAGAGCTCCTGTGACCTTGACCTTGAAGCAAGGTCAACCAAACTGGTATCAAAAGATAGGGATTACTTTGCCCTATATACCATATCTAGGTCAGGTATCCAATCTCAAAAACTTCAGTGAAAGATGAGTTTGAGTTTTGACATTTTTGTGCAAGTTAGGGATTAATTTTAAAAGAAGAATTAAACAAAATAACTCTTGCTTGAAACATTTTTTATGTATCAATTGTAAATATCATATATATGTGCACGTCCACGATACTGGCAAAAATGGCGGAAATGCTGGTTGCCCTCACAAAATTATGATTCCTCAAGTCTTAAAAGCTCCAGATGGGCATGATTTGTGATGATATAGCTTCATGAAATGTTTTTCTTAGAGTCTGCGTGTTTATATGTTTCATTTCGGTACCATGAGGTTCACAAAAACGAAATAAAGGCACTGCTTGTGAACAAAATGGCGCCGGTAAGTGTGACATTAGGCGAGTGCAGATTTTGTTTGCTCGAGTTCTTCTTTGAGATGCATTCAAAAGGCGAATCTTTGGTGAAAATATGCATTTCCAACACCATATTTTTACTCATGCTATTAAAAACTGGGTTTCTAGAAGAAAAGTAACAGTATTGGCCACTCAAAAAAGAGCAATGCGTTCGTTACTTTGGTTTCCGTCGCGCCATGGGAGAAGAAAAACAATTGAACAACACACCGAGTGGTAAAATTGCAGAAAACCAAAGTCATGATTGTGTTTCATTCATTTCACAATCGAAAGAAATAAAAAGATAATGAACGCACATAGATAATACACTGTGTTAGAGCTTATCTCTGAAGTCGGTTCCGATCGTTTCCACCGGTAACTTACGTTTTCTACTCGTGTAGCAAACATGTCGCAAAATCATTTCTGCTTTAAACCACACAGGCAACCTTCACCTTGTCTTTCAGGCTTGTTTACACCGTTTGCGCATGTCTTCTGACCTTTACACGCTATTTTTGACCAATTAAAAGGCTTCGTTTCCGCTTGCTGCAGAAGTAACTTACGTCATGCTGCGCACATGGGTTGTTGCTTTCGGCGGTCCATCCGACTCATAATCTGGTTAATAACAATTTCTAGAATAGTTGAAATAATGCTCAAAGGACTTGTGTTGTGAAATAATGTCTCTTTTATTGATAATTCACTCAAATCGTGACCACAAGCATTCTCGGAAATCCATCACCCAAGCTGGCCGCCATTGCTATTCACCATTGCTATTTTCCACCTGCCTGTCACACATTCATTTGCCAGTATTGTGGACGTGCACATATATATCATATTATATGATATAAAGAAGCAAGATATAATCCAAATTTCTCCCATCTCAGGGATTGAATCATGGCACTGTAAACCTGTGTGTGCATGAATGCCTGTGAATGTATTAGGTGAATATCTTTGATGCACCTTCCCACTTGTGTGACTGTGAGTGTGAGAGTGTTGGTTCAACATCACTGACTTCTGGAAAAACAAACATTCGTCCCAAAAGGAGTTTTCTCAATCTTCCACCATGTTTAATGTATTATATAAAGATCTACCAAGAGATTTACTGCATGAAGATGAAGCATCTAATACTTGACATCATCCAAATTTTATATGTACAGCCTAAAAGCTTATTAATAGTGGGCATTCATACATGGAAGTCTCTTGATCAAATCAAAGTGAGGGATTTCTCATTACCAACACCTATTAGCAGGCAATGCCACTGCTAATGATAACTCCAGTATGACACTTAATGTTGGGCTTTGAATCTTCATTTTGCAGATGAATATTTGTAGGCAGAACCAAGAGCATGACGAGATCGCTTTTTTTCCCAGATCGATCGAGCCACCCTCCAAGATGCATGTGTCAGAGGAGCGGATGGCTGCAGAGCTACAAGGCCTGTACATCACAGAGAAGGGGGTGGCTGCAGAGCTACAAGGCCTGTACATCACAGAGAAGGGGATGGCTGCAGCCACGATGACCCAAGATCCCCAGACTTCACAGCCCCTTGAGGGGATGGAAGGACAGATGCTGGGGGTACAACAGACACCCTTGGTGGACTGGCCCGTCCCTGGCCAAGAACCACTGAACCGAAGCCAGATGTGGGAGCGCTATAAGGAGGTGGAGAGGAGGTGGGTCCAGTGGAGTTATTTCTAAATTCAGTGATGTGTAGGCTCACGTGTGTGTGTGTGTGTGTGTGTGTGTGTGTGTGTGTGTGTGTGTGTGTGTGTGTGTGTGTGTGTATGGTGTGTGTGTATGGTGTGTGTGTATGGTGTGTGTGTGTGCATATGTGTGTGTGTATGGTGTGTGTGTATGGTGTGTGTGCATATGTGTGTGTATGGTGTGTGTGTATGGTGTGTGCATGTGTATGCATATGTGTGCCTGTGTTGTATGTGTGTATAATGTGTGTGTGTATGTGTGTGGTTATGTGGTGTCTGTGTGTGCTTGCATGTGTGTTTACGTGTTTGTACTTGTGTGTGTGTGTGTGTGCATGTGTGTGTGTATGTGTGTGTTGTATGTGTGTGTGTATTTGTGTGAGTATGTGGTGTCTGTGTGTGCGCATATGATGTGTGTGAGTGTGTGTCTCATTGTGTGTGTATGGTGTGTGTGTGTATATATATATGGTGTGTGTGTGTGTGTATGATGTGTGTGAGTGTGTCTCATTGTGTGTGTATGGTGTATGTGTGTGTATATGGTGTGTGTGTGTGTGTGTATGGTGTGTGTGTGTGTGTGTGTGTGTGTGTGGTGTGTGTGTGTGTGTGTGTGTGTATGGTGTGTGTGTGTGTGTGTGTATGTATGGTGTGTGTGTGTGTATGGTGTGTGTGTTTGTGTGTATGGTGTGTGTGTGTGTGTGTGTGTGTGTGTGTGTGTGTGTGTGTATGGAGGTGTGTGTGTGTGTATATATGGTGTGTGTGTGTCTGTGTGTGTGTGTGTGTATGGTGTGTGTGTCTGTGTATGGTGTGTGTGTGTGTGTGTGTGTGTGTGTGTGTGTGTGTGTATGGAGGTGTGTGTGTGTATATATGGTGTGTGTGTGTCTGTGTGTGTGTGTGTGTGTATGGTGTGTGTGTGTGTGTGTGTGTGTGCCTGTCTGTGTGTGTGTGTATGGTGTGTGTGTGTGTCTGTCTGTGTGTGTGTCTGTAAACGACCTGATCCATTGAAAGGTCCATAAAGTAGGATTTGATTTTGAAGATTATTTTTGGTCATTAGTTTCATGAAAAACTACAAGTCTAGAGCTTTAAATTGGTGCAAGAATTGTAGAAATGGGACAAATTGAAATGAAGTTGTAGCAGGTTGTAGTTGACCATCTGCAAATGATTTGAAACTTTTCCCCCATCTCTCCCGCCCCTGGGATTGAACCATGGCACAGCGCCTCGCTGCAAAGCCCAACACCTTAGCATACTGGGAGAGCACTGGGATGTGAGCTGCCAGGATCTTTATTTTGCTGTCCCCTTGTGCCCTCATGAGTTCAATGCCAACCCTAAAGCCTCTACTGGGCTATTGATAGCCTCTTTTTTAGGAGGTGTAGATGGTCCAGTATGCTAAGGCTTTGCAGCGAGGCGCTGTGCCATGGTTCAAACCCGGGGTGGGAGAGATGGGAGAAAAGTTACAAATCGTGTTGATCGAGGAAAATTGCTGCTACCCTGTCTTGTTACTTTGTCTGGTATAAATGAGTGAATGATTGTGCATGAACGTATAGGCGAACATCGATTGATGCACCGGTTGGTTAAACGTCTAGACGTGCCAACAAGAATGAAAGTTGTGATGTCCATGGGATCTTCCCAGTATCCATGGTGTATAGTGTATATCTGCAAATGAGTTATGTAAAGAGAGAGGGCCATTGAAGCTGTCAGAGGCAGAGAGTGTGCAAAGTCCATCGCAATAGGGGCCAAAAGTGTGTCACAAAGTTACTGTAAAACAGTCTTAGATGTGAGTGGGCAGAGCGAACCTAGGTAACACTGACTGTAACATGCACCATTTACATTGCTGTGGGAGATTCCAATTTTCTATTCAGCCTATGCAGAATTTGTGCTTTTTATTCTTACATGAAAAGATGAGCACTTCTGAAGAACTGTAAATTAAACCACTTTTTAGGCAGTAATTATCTTCAGAACGCTCAGAGATGCCAGAAACATTGTCCCAGAAGCAAGAAAAAAACAAACTCAATTTTGACAAAAATCAGGTTAGAAACTTGACTTGCATTTTCTGGGGATTCACTTCAATGACTTTCCCTTTTGCCAGATCAGAGAGAGAGAGAGAGAGAGACAGAGAGAGACAGACAGACGAACTCTTTTATTTAGGCCAGCCACCCGTAACGTGACAAGAATCAAACAAAATAGCGAACTGAGTTATCAGTTCATCTGATGGACAATCAAAGATCAATCCGAGGTAGTGCGCTCCTGCTCTTAAGTTCCTTGTTTCTCAGAGTTTTAATTAATGCATAATGTATGAACATCGCTACGTCCCTAGGTAAACTTGGATCCAATCCCTCCATCAAATACATACATCCCGTTTGGGTGTGATTCTTCAGATGCCGTTTTATATATCTTTTCCTAAGGTCATCATAAACAGGGCAAAATAAGAGGAAATGTTCTTCATTTTCATTAGTTGCACAAAAGGCACACTTAGTATCCAACTTCCAAGTGCTGCTGATTGATGTACTTCTTGTTTGACAGCAGATCATTAATTCCAAAGCGAAAATGCACAAAGGCATCCTGGATAATCTTCTGTACCAAAATGATCTTTGAAACATAAATACCAATTATATCTGGCACTGGTTGTACATTTTGGGTGCCATATTTGGTAAAAAGAGTCTTGTAGCCTGTTTAAATTGCTTCAGAAAGGACATTTTGTTTCTGACCCCTTGTTTAGCCATACTTAGGAGAAGCCAGACTTACATTAACAGTTTCTCATTTGCTCCACCCAGTTTGGATTATGTGTAATATTTGAGTTTTGCAACATGAGATATGCCTGTTTAGGTATTCTTGTAGATGGCATAGTAGAAAGCCTGAGCCAATATTTTACTGCCCTAGTGATGTGCGAGACAGGCAGAGGGTATCTTCCAAGATCCCCGCACACCATGTGATTGGGTGTCCGTGTGTCCAAACTGAGAAGTCTCTTGCAGGCGAACGTATGAACCTTCTCGATTTTGTATGCATTACCTAGGCCCCATATCTTGGAGCCATAGAGTAAAGTCGACTGCACCTGCGAGTCAAAGAGTTTAAAAAACACTTTTGGGTCAAAGGTGTGTAGGCTCCTTCAATGATTGCATTTTTTGGTTTTGTGCACACACAAAACTTCTGCACCTGTATTACTTTTGTATTTATTTTCCTTTAACTAAGAGTCACCCATACTCCTTTGGTGGGGTCTACACTAAACTGTGCTTTTTTCTTCTTTTTTTTTATAACAAGGAATCGAAGGATAGAAACAAGAGTGTGCATGAATTATTAATTGAACCAATAGCCCATCAGATTTTCAACACCATGTTTCTTGTCTCTCTTAAATTTTTAATCTTGAAGCAGTTGAAGACCAGTGCAAGCACCTGTGCTTAGATATGGCCATTGCTACTGCTCAAGCTACTTTGCTTACAGAACACTTAGCTGTTTCTAATAAAATTGCTCTGATAAGAGTTATTGACACCTTGAAGAAATTATGCCTGATATTAGATGTTATTGATAATGCTTAAAATGTAGGCATTGTAACTTCATTAGGTTAATTAAGAATGTTTTTGAAGTGATGCTATTACATGTATCATGTTGAGATTATTTTTGATGGAATGGCCCTGCAGTGTAAGCAAAGCAGCATGCAGTGTTAATGTTGTGGGTGTTTCCTGCAGGCTTGCGGTGAGTCAAGAGGAGGAGGAAGACTCTGATGAAGACGAGAAGAAAGAGAAGGGTGTGCTGAAGATCCTGTGTGATGGCATCAACAAGAACATTGAGACCCCCACAGTCTTCCCCACTCCCAGCCTCTCAATCCTGGAGAACAATATCAACAGGTGAGGATCTGGGTGGAGCCATTTGTGATGGGTTGAATACGGCCATGTCTTCCCTCTTGTATGAGTACACAGTCAGCCTGTCACGTTAAAAATCCGAATATAAAAATACATCCGAACAAGAGACATAAATAGATCTGGAAATCCCAAAGTAAGGGACGCAACTGTGTGACTGCTCCTTCATCCGACCAAGAGACACTACACACAGAGTGAAAAATTCAAAGGATTTACTTACTTGATGGGTGTGGAATTAAGGCTGTGTTTGCTGTAGGAGGAAGTGCAAATTATCGCAGAACTAAAGGACCACACTGGCGTTGACCTCTTTGCAAAGTAAAACCGGCCGTTACCAGTATCCGTTCTGCGACTCTGGACAGCATGAACTGAGACCTCCAGGCCCACGCTGGGGTTGACCTATTTTCACAGTTCAGCCGGCCATTACCAAGGGGAGTCTGTAGGTGCTGGCCATCTCCGGTTACACTCACACGTGGCCAGAGATCAACAAAATCGTCCCCACTATTAATAGATATTGGGAAAAGCGTCCATTGACCTGGGAAACCCTCTGAAATCCAAATGTAGAAAGGCGCGAACCAACTGTCCAATGAGCATGGCGAAATTAGCTAGTGGCACAAAAGTGACATCAGATCTATTCATATCGACCAATGACAGTCTCTTGTTCGGATGTATTTTTAGATTCGGATTTTTAACGTGACAAGCCCCTCAGCCTCTACTCGCCTGTTGAAACCATGTCTGTTGACAGGCGGAAATAGGCGAACATGCCTTGGGGTTTGATGTGCGAGGTGCAGTACCTTGATTCTATTCCTGGCATGGGAAAAATCTGGGTTTATTTCGATACCGTGACAATATCATACTTGCTGCAACCCTGTGTTGTAAATCTGTCCATGTGTGTACTTCTGTTTGTGAGTGAATGATAGTTGGTGAACACCTACCCCTCTGTGTGACTGAGTTAGCTTTGGTTCAACATATACAACGTGCCAAAGCAAAAAACAAACAAGTATTTACAGGAACTTCTCTTCTCTTCCATCTTGTCTACAACATGTCTTGGAACACCAGGCTAAAGGGTCAAGAAAGAAAAAATGAATTTCAATCACAAAAGTACTCAGTTTTTTGGTAAAGAAAGCATCATGTTTGTAGCACGTGTAATTACATTTTCATTTATATATGTGAAGCTGCAGACAAAAACCTACACGTATGATACTTAGCTTCAGGAGGGTTTTGCTGAGTGTTAGCTAGAGAACTAGTTCCAGTGACATATGTTTGGTTCCTAATGCATGTCAAGCGGTTGTTTGCTAGAAAACTTGTTCCAGTGACCTAAGTTTGGTTCCTAATGCATGTCAAGCGGTTGTTTGCTAGAAAACTTGTTCCAGTGACCTAAGCCTGGTTCTTAATGCATGTCAAGCGGTTGTTTGCTAGAAAACTAGTTCCAGTGACCTAAGTTTGGTTCCTAATGCATGTCAAGCGGCTGTAATTGTTATGTCTTCTCCTGCTGCAGCTCTTGCTCCCTCTGCCCTCTCCATATCTGTTTTTCATTGTGTTTCCTCACGCTTCTCCTTTTGACTCTACTAGTACTATTTCTTCCTCAACCCCTGTCCTTCCTCCTCTACCTTTTCTATGTCTCCTTTTCTTCTTCACCTTCTCCTCTTCCCTCTTTGTTTTTTCTTCTCTTTCTCCTTTTTTTCTCCTCCCGTTTATCTACCTCCTTCCCCTCTGCTTCTGCCTCCTCCTCCTCTTCCTCCATTTCTGCCTTGTCTATTTATGTTTCCTTCATCTCTGCATTTGCCTCCAGCTTCTTCTATACTTCCTCTTTCTTCTCCACTTCTTCTGTCTTCTCCTTCACACCACTTCTGCTACAGTTGTGCAGCCTGCTGGAATGGATGGAGGCCTACCTGAGCTCTGTAGCAATGGCTCTGGGTTTCGAGGCTGGGTCATTGCAACTGGTCTTTAGCATTCATTTCCCCTTTCCTCTTTTTCCCCCCTCCCTCCAAGATATCCTTATCCTTTTGTGTTTTTACCTCCCTATCCTCATCCCTCTCTCTCTCCATCTCTTTCTCTTCTGTTGTCAGCTTTCTTCACCTCTGTCATTTGCCTCCAGCATCTTTTCTGCCTCCTCCACATTCTTCATCTTCTTTTACTTGTTCCTCTTTTTGTCACCACATCTCCTGCACATGTGCTGGCAGCAGGAATGAATGGAGACATCTCCTGCACATGTGCTGGCAGCAGGGATGAATGGAGACATCTCCTGCACATGTGCTGGCAGCAGGAATGAATGGAAACATCTGCACATGTGCTGGCAGCAGGGATGAATGGAGACATCTGCACATGTGCTGGCAGCAGGGATGAATGGAGACATCTCCTGCACATGTGCTGGCAGCAGGGATGAATGGAAACATCTGCACATGTGCTGGCAGCAGGGATGAATGGAGACATCTGCACATGTGCTGGCAGCAGGGATGAATGGAGACATCTCCTGCACATGTGCTGGCAGCAGGGATGAATGGAGACATCTCCTGCACATGTGCTGGCAGCAGGGATGAATGCAGACATCTCCTGCACATGAGCTGGCAGCAGGAATGAATGGAAACATCTCCTGCACATGTGCTGGCAGCAGGGGTGAATGGAGACATCTGCACAAGTGCTGGCAGCAGGGATGAATGAAGACATCTGCACATGTGCTGGCAGCAGGGATGAATGAAGACATCTGCACATGTGCTGGCAGCAGGGATGAATGGAGACATCTCCTGCACATGTGCTGGCAGCAGGGATGAATGAAGACATCTGCACATGTGCTGGCAGCAGGGATGAATGGAGACATCTCCTGCACATGTGCTGGCAGCAGGAATGAATGGAAACATCTCCTGCACATGTGCTGGCAGCAGGAATGAATGGAAACATCTCCTGCACATGTGCTGGCAGCAGGGATGAATGAAGACATCTGCACATGTGCTGGCAGCAGGAATGAATGGAAACATCTCCTGCACATGTGCTGGCAGCAGGGATGAATGAAGACATCTGCACATGTGCTGGCAGCAGGAATGAATGGAAACATCTCCTGCACATGTGCTGGCAGCAGGGATGAATGAAGACATCTGCACATGTGCTGGCAGCAGGAATGAATGGAAACATCTCCTGCACATGTGCTGGCAGCAGGGATGAATGAAGACATCTGCACATGTGCTGGCAGCAGGAATGAATGGAAACATCTCCTGCACATGTGCTGGCAGCAGGGACAAATGAAGACATCTGCACATGTGCTGGCAGCAGGAATGAATGGAGACATCTGCACATGTGCTGGCAGCAGGGGTGAATGGAGACATCTGCACAGGTGCTGGCAGCAGGGATGAATGGAGACATCTCCTGCACATGTGCTGGCAGCAGGAATGAATGGAAACATCTCCTGCACATGTGCTGGCAGCAGGGATGAATGGAAACATCTCCTGCACATGTGCTGGCAGCAGGAATGAATGGAAACATCTCCTGCACATGTGCTGGCAGCAGGGATGAATGGAGACACCTGCACATGTGCTGGCAGCAGGGATGAATGGAGACATCTGCACATGTGCTGGCAGCAGGGATGAATGGAGACATCTGCACATGTGCTGGCAGCAGGGATGAATGGAGACATCTGCACATGTGCTGGCAGCAGGGATGAATGGAGACATCTGCACATGTGCTGGCAGCAGGAATGAATGGAAACATCTCCTGCACAGG
>JAWQFJ010028823.1:17500-22500 GCA_034096865.1 Theodoxus fluviatilis
AGCGCTCTTTGCCTCCTAAACACCTACAGATGTAGTGCAGCGCTTCACTTGTTAAAGGGGAGGTAAATCTTCTGCGCCCCATGCTGTGTTGCTAGATGCTAAGAAAGTGTTTTCTTTGCCACAGACATTGTTTATGCACGTTTTAATGTATTCTGCATGAATAAAGTCCACTCCTGTGTCATCCTTACTTGCCATTACTCGCGCATACAGAGCGCTTGGGGCAAATAAAGTCCGTTCCAGTCCCAAAATGATGTATCTGAGGGTTATTTTACACATCGACGGCCAGTGTGGGATCAAAGACGCTATTTTGAAAATCATGTGAATCATCTCGGATCAGTGATGCATAGTGCTGCTCAGCGCTGAGTGAATCATGCCTCAAAATTGCTGTTCAGGGGTGAAACACATGCAGCGCTGTGTAGCGCTTTGCAGCGCTGTGCAGGTCTTTGCAGTGCTGCGCCTCCTGAACAAGCCTATAGAGTGCATGCGCATTTAAATGCTTAGAATACTTGTAGTATGTATGATGAAGTTGTTTGTGTGCATGATCTACTGCTGATTCAATTTCTGGGGAGACTGAGAAGTGACCACTCTGCATACTGGTAGTTTTTTGTTGCAGCTGGTAATCCAGATTATAACTCATTCATGTCCAAAACTTTTCACGCCAATAACTCTTTGAACTAGTGCCTTTACCTGTGACACTTTGCGGCATCTTTGGAAAACAAATTCACCCACGCAGTCTCAGCATCTGCACTTTGAGTGTCATGATGAATGCACAGAACTGAAGGAAAAGTACACAAAGAAAGGAAATGTAGATTTCAAACAGTTTAGTGCCAAAAAAAGTTTGCATGCTACACTGCCCTGTAAGGAGATTTTTTGTTGTTGCCCAGATTGGTCCAGCAGCTATCAATAAAAGTTTGCTTTCTCTGTTGTTAGTAGGTTAGTTTGTGTTCTGCATGTTGCAGTATTCAGTGCATAAGTATTTGAAAAGGAAAACCATGCAAAATTCATAGTCCACATGTAATTTGCTCTGTTAATATACAGTTGATAAATTTTCATTTGAGAGAGAGAGACTTGACTTTGACTTTGGCTTGTTTATTGTTAGGCCGGCGGCCCGTCACAATATTAGAACAATTTGGGGAGCATTGACAATGTGCTACATAATAGACAAAATACATTTCGAAAACAAAGAGTATGGTAGATTGTGGCTGCTATCCATATACATATGATATTTACATAGATATTCTTAGTAGGATACATCGTCAATATGTTGCCAATGGTACTTCATTGCATAGTAGATGAACATGGCAACCTTTTTGACTCACATGCGAAGCAAAAGTGAGTCTATGTACTGAGCCGTGTCGTCCGTCCGTCCGGGCGTCCGTCCGTCCGTCCGGGCGGGCGTCCGTCCGTAAAAAACTTAAACGTTGGATTTTTCTCGGAGACTATTAAGTCTATCAACACCAAATGTGGCATGATGGTGTATGATGACAAGGCCTCAAAAAACATACATAGTGACTTGACCTTGCTTCAAGGTCAAGGTCACAGGAGCCATAAATGTGGTCTCAAAAACCGTCATTTTTCACATTTTCCCAATTTTCTCCCACGTTATTGAGAATGGCGACCTCAGCTACAAGTGGTATATAGGTCAAAGCAAGCCCTATCTATTGATACCAGTTTGGTTGACCTTGCTTCAAGGTCAAGGTCACAGGAGCTCTTCAAAGTTGGATCGTATACATATTTTGAAGTGACCTTGACCCTGAACTATGGCAGATAACTGTTTCAAACTTAATAATTATGTGGGGCACATGTTATACTTTCATCATGAGACACATTTGGTCACATATCATCAAGGTCAAGGTCACTTTGACCCTTATGAAATGTGACCAAAATGGGCTAGTGAACCACTAAAATTGACTATATCTCATGGTAGAAAGTGCCAATAAGCACCATTGTGCTTCCTATGTCTTGAATTAACAGCTTTGTGTTGCATGACCTTGGATGACCTTGACCTTGGGTCAAGGTCACATGTATTTTGGTAGGAAAAATGTGTAAAGCATTTCTTTGTGTATGATGTCATTGGTAGGTTTAGTTGTTTGACCTTGACCTTGAAGGTCACCTGAAGGTCAAGGTCATATAAAGGTCAAGGTCAAGCATGTGAGTCGTATGGGCTTTGCCCTTCTTGTTCGTTTTTATATACCATTGACCATTTATTAGGAATTCAATCGCAAGGTTTCTAGTATTCATGTATTCTATATAACTCTTCAGGTATTTCTAAGCTCATTATATAGGAAGCATTTCAGCAAGAAATGAGTTTCGCCTTCAATAAAATTTCTGTAGAATGGACAGCGTTTCTCTTCATTATTGAACATATTACTTCGTAATTCGTTTCTTCCTAATCTAAAGCGCGTAAATGCTACTCTAAATTTTGTAATATTGATGTTACTTAAGTACTTTTCACACTGGAAATCATGTTTAAAGGATTTGTATAGCGCAAATCGCTCACTGACATTGATCTTGCAATGCCATTCTTGCATATAGCAGTCTTGGAGCCTGATCTTTAACTTTTTAAGAAAGTTTTTTCATTAGAGATGCCTCTATTGTGCCATACAAAGGCAAAACCCGACTTGCACAGACATTCTTCAATAGATTTTAGCCAGTTGAGTTCGTCGGGAATAGTTGCACTGGATAGCATAAAAAGTGCTTGCTTGGGTAGCCGATCATCTGGCATTTTTAACACTTTGAACCAATATTTCACAGCTCTAACAGAACTATTTATGATAAGAGGGAATCTTCCCGTTTCTCCATAAACCAAGGTATTTGGTGTCTTGACGTCGACATTCAAAAACCTCTTGCATGCAAATACATTAGATCTTTCCACATTGAGGTGCTCTCTCAATCCCCAGAGCTCTGACGCATACAGTAATGATAGTTGTACTTGTGCATCAAATAATTTAAAGAATAATTTAGGATTATAAGTGCGAAGTGCCCACATTGTTTTTAAAAGTTTAAGTTTTCTGTATCCCTTTAGTTGCTACATTGGAAAGGGCTACCGTTTCAGATAGTTTAGTTGTGAAAGTGTATCCAAGGTATTTGAATGCATTTACAACTTCCAACGCGTCTCCATTCAGAAACCATTTCTCTCCTTGCGATAAGAACCCTCCTCGGTGGAAAACCATTACTTTAGTTTTGTCTTTATTACTGAGACCAACTTGCTTTGATGCGTATTCAAGGTTATTAATCTGAGTCTGAAAACTTGTGGGAGTTGTGGACAACAGCACCACATCATCTGCTGCGATTGAGAGAAAGAGAGAGAGAGAGAGAGAGAGAGAGAGAGAGAGAGAGAGAGAGAGAGAGAGAGAGAGAGAGAGAGAGAGAGAGAGAGGGGGGGGGGGAGAGAGAGAAGGAGAAAAGGAACATTTTGTCTCTATGACTGATGTTGGATTTGAATTCTTTCAGCAACGTGGACTGCCTGGACTCCATGGACATAGAACTCATGGACAATGATGACTTGGACCTTTGATGATCCACTCCAGACGTGTGCAAGGGAGACAGAGAATGAAAGTGGGATGGACAGCAAAAACTCACTGTCAATGTGGTGATGAGCAAATGGTCCTGGAGTGCTTGATTGTTGCTTCTACCACTGGGACTGTCTACATCCCAACAGCATTCCACGTCTTCACCCATCACCAGCAGCAGTGGTGCCTTGACTCCTCTTGCAGAGAATTTTCATCTTTCCAGACTTGCAGCAGCAGCAGCATATTACGCTATGATGGGGGAGAAAAGTGATGTTGGGAGGTTTGGATTTTCACTGGGACCAGTGATAAACAGCAACTCTTCATGGGACACCATGTGGTGATGCTTGTTTGTGTAGAATCCCATGACTTCTCTTTGGCAGATGAGAAAGTAGTTCTTTTACAGAAGCCATCAATCCTTCGCCATGATATTACTTTGTAGTCTTGACAAACTCCTTGTGTACTTTCATGCTATTATTATTACAATGATTTTGACTAGCAGATGAAGACTTCAGCTTGTCCAGTCCTTCCTGTATGTGTATGTGTATTGCTAATAGCCACTTCTTTAGGTCCTGTGTGCTGCTTGGTTGAGGAAAATAGTTGTTTATGTTTACTGCTGAACACCAAAGTAGAATGGGCTATTTTTATGACTGAGCAACATTTTTAAACACTGGTCATGACACGTGGAATTCCATCCTCTGATGAAGATAGCATCTCACTCTCTCCCTGACTGACTTGTTCATGGTGAAGGGCAGCCAGGGATCTTGTTTTCTGTGTCTGTGATTGCTTCATTTTTTAAATGTATATTTGATGTTACCAGTAAAGCTAGCAGTGTAACGTTTTCACTGTAAATAGTGTACCGAAATAATCGCCTACGAGTTTTAGTTTCTTTTCTGAACGAATGATAGTCTCTTGTACAGATTAGAGAGCTACAATGAAAATCGCCAAAGATAATTTCATTAGCTGGTTGCTTTTTTTGCAAGGAGTTATTTTTATGTATATTTCAACAAGGTTAGAATGGAACCTTCTTTTCTTGCATTTCAGAATTTGGATTTATATATTGACAGTGATTATATTTGTCTTTTTTCCCTGTTCCCTTCAAAGTTTTGACTGTATCAGGAACAACAAAATCTTGCTGTAGAAGTGCACTTACAGAGAACACTGAAGTGTTTTTTACATGGTGGGGGAAAAAAGAAGAAAAAGGCAGCATAATTTGCCACAGACTATCATCTGTCACTGTTCATGTCAAAATATATTTAATCAAGACTTTTGTAATCTTGGCCATCCAATGATGATCTCCACAATGACCTTTTGGTGTCAGTTTTTGAAATAGCTACCTTTTCTCATTCAATTCTCATCTTCTTCTTTTTTTTCTTCTTTTGAAAGTTGCATGCTGGAGATACCTCAGACATATTTGTGTGTTTGGAAGTCATTCTAACGCATTTCGTCTCCATGATGAAGTATCACTGCCAAAGCATACAGTCGAATCAT
>JAWQFJ010028823.1:25000-55018 GCA_034096865.1 Theodoxus fluviatilis
CAGGTTACGTATGGTTTCCAAAGTAAACATTGCCGCAAAAAAGACAAGTTCTTGACGCGATTGAGAAAGCTGGACATGAGAAGTGCTCAGTTCAAAACTCGCTGTTTTCAGAAGTTCAACAAAGAGCACCATCATTTAACTTCTGCATTTCCTTCCGAGCTTTTACACAAAAAATCATCATTGAGCGCATGAGACGAATGCAAAACATACTATTAAAAAGACATCAGCGTGAGCATTTCATAATGGACAACTCGGTGTCTCATTATTAAATTATGACAATCTCATTATGACAATTTTCTTATATCTATCACCATAGCATCTCCACGTATAATGTTGCATAGTGTTTTCACGAATATTTCAGTCCAGAGGTGAACCAATAAGAAAATATAAAGGAAGGCGAATAAATAGAGACCAATGATCGAGGACACCTTTTTAGTCACATTTAGCTTTCATTGAAGGCAGAGGGCGTCTGTCAGCTTGCAGCCTCAGCAATGTGCCGACTCGGCTAAAATAACTCAATAGCAAAAACTGTTGAAATAACATTGCATACAGTTAGGCAGTCAGCATCGATCCTCCATTCCTCCAAAGATGCACGCAGTCGCATGCACAAACTCCCAGACGTGGGAATAGAGCACCATAGTCATAGTCATAGGACATTAGGAAGTGCAGGAATGCGTCAGTCGACAGAAGGTCTGGGAAAGATCTCCTTTTACAAGTTACTGATTGTCGTGTGACGCCGTCTGCCTCCTGCTTTAGTGGCCCCCTACTATGATGTCCTCATCATCTGGGTACTTGGCCCAGTCCTCCATCTCCGCAGAAGCCAGGAGCAAGTAGGCGATGCTCCCGAAGCAGAAGATGCCGGCAGCCACGTAGAAAGCCACCTGCCATTCCTCCCGCGTTCCCTGGTGAGAGGCAACGTAACATAATGTCTTCAGAGCTGACGAAAAGACCTCTCCAAAGGGGTGTATTTGCAGATAAGAACTTATGGTTTGATTAAAAGTAAAAAAGTTAAGATTTGAAAGAACAAGAAGGGCAAAGCCCATACGACTCACATGCTTGACCTTGACCTTTATATGACCTTGACCTTCAGGTGACCTTCAAGGTCAAGGTCAAACAATTAAACCTACCAATTACATCATACACTTAGAAATGCTTCACACATTTTTCCTACCAAAATACATGTGACCTTGACCCAAGGTCAAGGTCATCCAAGGTCATGCAACACAAAGCTGTTAATTCAAGACATAGGAAGCACAATGGTGCTTATTGGCACCAAAGACCCTATACAATAAGATGATTCATCCGGTCACTTCCGGCGAAATTAGGATCACGCGCGCCACCAAGCGGTAACCGTGCTTAGCCGGTAGAGTGGTACAAATAGAAGCTGATGGGATGATCGCTAGATCGTGGCAAAAGGATGACACTAAAGCATGCAAAAAGATTATTTAGATTAAAAACTAATCGAAAATAGTCATATTAGACTGTTTTAACGTATACTTTCTCCACAAAACCCACAGAAGATAAGTAAACAAACCTCACCGTACGTACCTAGCTGGCTAGCAGACGAACGCGATCGAACCGCAGTCACTACGCCAGCAGACTATCGAGCTAGTGTGATATAATGTTTCATGTAAAGCTCGAATGAGTAGCAGCAGATAACTGTTTAGTTCTGACTTGAATTGACAATTTCGTTTCCCTGGTCTGGCGAGGACCGAAAATTCACTATCATCCAGTCGATGAGTGACTTGTACCGCACTCGGCGTAATGTATAACTTCACGTAGTTCGGCTTGTGGAGATGATATTAACCGTAGATTTTAGTTGTGCGCGAATAGTGCTTTTGATATCAATGTTTAGTAATTATTGTCGGATCAGATAGCGAAACGATCACAAGCAACTTAAACGAGCCTGGCCTTGGGAGCAGCGCTTAAGTTAAGTTTGATTCGGCAACTGCAGTCGAACCAAAGACCCTCTACTGGCTGCTTGGGGGCTGCCCCTGGCTGAGCTACTGAAACAATGCATGAAAGCCCAGCATTACTTTCATAAGGGGGGAAAAACCCTTATGGTTACAGTAACCCGACCAATCCTTTTTTCTGCCAACCCCTAACTTTTTTTCTCCATCATGCAAAGAAAGAATTTAAGAGAAAATTGTAATTGAAGGTAAACAAGCAACCATTAAAAAAAAAATTCCAAGCACTTTTTTCTTATCAGTCAGATCATATACTATGTCACCAAAATGACACCAAATCACTTTGATTTAACACTTTAAAGCAATTATTGATTTTTTAAAATTAATTTTCAAAAATATGGGTCAAATGAAGGTCAAAATCGTAGGTCCTAAAAAGTGGACCAAGTCCATTAAAAAGAAAGTTTTTGTCCTAGAGCTTCAAAACTTGCATTAAAAATTGATCTTGTTCCCCCAAATCTAGGAAATAGGTTTCATAAAAATATCCATGATGTGGGGTGAGTAATTACTTTTTTTGTGATATCCGTAATGGGTTTTTCAAGAAAAACGGCAGCCTACATGATGTAGATATATTTTTAAAAATCAGTAAATTGCCATTTCTCTCCCTCACCTAAGGAAAATGTCCACATTGTTGTTTTGAACAGGCACAATGATAACTTTGCTGTTGAGTTGCATTTTAAGAGTGTTTTAGGAACACAGATTCACAAATGTCCAACATGCGATGGAACCAAACAGAAACTAAATTCCAGTAAACTGTTCAACAAATGCACTTTTGCTGATTTATTCTGGTTCATAACACATCCAAAATAAATTCTATGGCCAAGAACAATCCACAAAAAGACTTGAAAGGAATACTTACATACAAAATCTTCCAATTAATATTATATTACATACAAGAATACTTAAGTTAATGATTTTCTTATCATGAAAGCAAGGCAAATCAAGTCAGCATCTTCATAACTGGCAAGTAAATGGCTCACATGATACAGTTGCTCCATACATAAAAGAAGGCTATTAGTTCTTTGCACAATCTTTCTATAAATGCCTTAGCTTAATGCTATGAGCATTTGTGATTCTTAACTTCAAGTTATACAGAGCTTTGAAATATCACATGTGTACACAGTGACACACACATGCCCTCTGCATGTCTGGTGGTGTAGGTAATCACTGACCGATCATTAAAAAAATTTCCATTACCATGATCATGAATCAAAGATTGAGGAAATTGCTGTGAACTATGCAATCCAGAGAAGAAAATAATACAGACTAGAAGTTACCCAAGTACATTAATGTCATTAATAAAAACAAATCATCAGTGCTTTCACCTTTTTTTTTCAAACTTCAGCAACTTCAAAAACACTCATTTATATTCAATAGCAGGGCATGATCTGCCCATGTTTACAAAGCTTACAGTTAGTCATAAACCTATGGCATCAGTAGTCCTTGACATTGCAGTTTCTGCATACAATTTTTGTTTGCGAAAATGTTGATGAGTATTAAATTAATGATGCATGTGGAATTTATTATAGAGAATAATAGTGGCCAAAACATTTCATCGCAATGAATAAACGCAACCGATCATAGCAGGAATGAAAAAAAAGGTCATAAAGATAAACAAAACTTACAAACACTATGCCGGAAAGCTAGCATAATAAAATGCAAGCACGTAGGTTTTACAAACATGACAGTTGACACATGGCAACTTGCTTTGTGGAGATGAGCATTATTGAAGTTGAAAACTAGTTATGTAGTTTTTGACTCACATGCGAAGCAAAAGTGAGTCTATGTACTGAGCCGTTTCATCCGTCCGTCCGTCCGTCCGTCCGTCTGTCCGTCCGTCCGTCCGGGCGTCCGTCCGGGCATAAAAAACTTAAACGTTGGATTTTTCTCAGAGACTATTAAGTCTATCAACACCAAATGTGGCATGATGGTGTATGATGACAAGGCCTCAAAAACATACATAGTGACTTGACCTTGTTTCAAGGTCAAGGTCACAGGAGCCATAAATGTGGTCTCAAAAACAGTCATTTTTCACATTTTCCCAATTTTCTCCCACGTTATTGAGAATGGCGACCTTAGCTACAAGTGGTATATAGATCAAAGCAAGCCCTATCTTTTGATACCAGTTTGGTTGACCTTGCTTCAAGGTCAAGGTCACAGGAGCTCTTCAAAGTTGGATTGTATACATATTTTGAAGTGACCTTGACCCTGAACTATGGAAGATAACTGTTTCAAACTTAATAATTATGTGGGGCACATGTTATACTTTTATCATGAGACACATTTGGTCACATATCATCAAGGTCAAGGTCACTTTGACCCTTATGAAATGTGACCAAACTGGGGTAGTGAACCACTAAAAGTGACTATATCTCATGGTAGAAAGTGCCAATAAGCACCATTGTGCTTCCTATGTCTTGAATTAAGAGCTTTGTGTTGCATGACCTTGGATGACCTTGACCTTGGGTCAAGGTCACGTGTATTTTGGTAGGGAAAATGTATAAAGCATTTCTTTGTGTATGATGTCATTGGTAGGTTTAGTTGTTTGACTTTGACCTTGAAGGTCACCTGAAGGTCAAGGTAATATAAAGGTCAAGGTCAAGCATGTGAGTCGTATGGGCTTTGCCCTTCTTGTCTATTAAATTTGTTGATACAGTGGAGTCCACTTATAGTGAACTCTGTTATTGTGGTTTTCCTGTTATTGTGAACAGTTTTTAATTTGGTTGTATATTTGCACGTGACCGTGTATCTAGTGCCCAGGCTATTTGCACATGACCGTATATCAAGTGACCATGCAGGCTGTTTACACGGCAAGTTATTTTCACCGCAAGCAATACGGAAATCACGAAATCTGCTTTTTTTTGCTTACAATATCTGTTTGTGTTTCCCTACTACAGTAGATCTATGCAATTCTATAGTAATAAAAACCGCTGGCGCTGAACCTCCAGGTTTTGGCATATTTAAAAAAAAAGAAAAAGATCGGGTTCGAACCCGCAACCTCTCGAGAAAAGATGGGGAAAAAACACACATGAACAAAAACACAATAAACCAGGTCGGGTTGGAACCCACAACCTCTCGAAAAAAGAGAAGAAAAAAGTTTCAGCGCAGAATCGAACCTGGTCATGCATGACCACGAGTCCAATGCTCTACCACACGAGCCATTAGACTTAGAGAATTGATATGACACTGAGACAAAAGTTCGCCACCCTAAAGTGGACAATGCTGGTGGAAAAAAAATCTATATTTTCATTTGTTTGTTTGTGTTTCATGAAAGTGTTGTGTATGAAGTATCTTTATTTATGGATAAAAAGATAATAGTTGTTGTGGGTTTTCTGTAATTTTTTGTTAATGCCGACGCTGGACATCTGATGGTGGTTACAGGAGGACTAAAATGTAAAGCTATTTCTGATTTGAAGAAAAAAATTGCGCGATCGCGTAATGCTGAAAACCAGCAAAATTGAAACGTTCTCCGCCAACTGTGGAACAGAACGAGTCAATCCTGTTAACACGATGCATAACTGGTAGATTTTTAGGCTAGATTCGCTTCGAAAAGTTGCAGATAATCTGATGGTGTTAGACTGCAAGTGTAACTTTTCTGACTTGCATTCCACTCAACACATTTTTGACTTGGTGGACATGTACTCGATTAATTGACTCGATTAAATTGAACTGATGTATTTGATATAAATTTGTATTAATCCTGAAAAATTATGAAATCATACTTCATTCATTCGCGCATTAGTCTTGGCAGCGTTCAGCGAACGAAGTAAACATCAAACTACTTGGACCATAACGTCAGAGCGAGTAGCAGACGAAACTTCACCGTCACGTGACACAAACCGGCCAATCAGAAGCGATGACGCCGGATGTGAAATTCCTGCTATCTTACGGTGGTAATAATCGGGCAAAGTCTGAATAATCTGAGAAAGAAACTCGAATTGGTTCATTATTTGTATGAATGCGAGTTTTTTGGTCGACTTCGGTAAATTTCGCGCTGCCTCGCAGTGATGATTGTATACGAAGCTGTCGTCTGATAGGCGAAAGCGATCCGCGAAGCCAGCGGTTTCGACCATATCAAAGATCCTATATACACTAAGGTGACTCACTCCAATACTTTGAGCTTCAGATAGTGCCTCACGAGGAGCGCACATGTTTGTGATGTAAAACGTGACCTTCATTACAGTATTACACTACGAGTGATCTTATCCGATACCAGTTGATGTTTTACCCCTCTGCTAAGATTATAATACAACTCATTCGAATTTTACATGAAACATTTAGTTATCTCGATCGTCTGCTGGCGTAGTGGCTACGGTTCGATCGTGTTCGTCTGCTTGGTTCGTAGTGTTGATCATTATGAATGGTATTTCTTGAAATAAGGTCAGTAAGCCTATATGTTAATTTATAACGCTAATATAACCCTGGGCTGTCTTAATTTATCAAAGCTGTATGTTGATTGCGTCAATAGGTCGTGAAATACATTTTACAAATCCAAGCTTCTCGTACTTCTATTTATAGCTGACGCGCGGACCTCAGCGGCACCAGGATAGATTATAAATACATTGTTGTCCTCGAACCTGCCTGCTGTTGACATCGTGTACAATGCTAGTATTGTCTGATGCTATGAAATACGTTCACCAGTAAAAGGTCCAACACATGGAGAGAGACAGACACAGACCTACACACCACAACACATGGAGACAGTCACAGACCTACACACCACAAAACACATGGAGACAGACAGTCACAGACCTACACACCATCTTTGAAGTGCTGCAAGAACAAAACAAAACAAACGAAATATTTTCCCCCCTTTTTATTATCGATTCACTGCCATTAGGCCAAGCCAACAGACTACCATACCAAGTTGTTGCGCTTAAGTCAGGACAGACAGAACGAACGAACGAACTTTATTTTACAAGGGTAGTGAATTAGGCAGTACAGTAGTCGCCGCTTATTAAAAACACATTGGGACCGAACAAAAGTGTTTTTAATAAGCAGCGTTTTTATTAACCGTTTGCTTGTTGAACATGTCCATCAGTAACGAAGTAAATCCGGACCTTACCAACTGTATTTAAAAAACGGCTGTTTTTATTAACCACGTGTTTTATAAGCGGCGACTACTGTATTGCCTTTCTTACTTACATTCAGCCCTTGAGGCAAAATATTCAAATGTGGTAAGAGAGAGAGAGCGAGAGAGAGAGAGACAGAGACAGAGAGACAGAGAGAGAGAGACAGAGACAGAGAGACAGAGAGAGAGACAGAGAGAGACAGAGAGAGAGACACAGAGAGAGACAGAGAGAGAGAGACAGAGAGAGTGAGAGAGAGGGGGGGGGGGGGGAGGGGAGCTGGGAAAAGGGGAGGAAGGGAAGAGAGAATGAGAGTAAGAGGGTGGGTGGGAGAGAGAGAGAGAGAGAGAGAGAGAGAGAGAGAGAGAGAGAGAGAGAGAGAGAGAGAGAGACAGAGAGACAGAGAGACAGAGAGACAGAGAGACAGAGAGAGAGACAGAGAGAGAGAGAGACAGAGAGAGAGTGAGAGTAGCCATAAGTACTGATCAAAAGATCAGATAAAGGCCTTGCGGCCTAAGACATCTGAGGACATATCTATCTATCTAAATCATTCTCTGTCCTCGCAAATGACGTCACGAATTCTATTCTATTCTATTCTATTCACCCTCCTTCAAAAATCTCCTCGCAAATGACGTCACATTATTCGACGTCAAATGATAACGTCACAGATTTTGCAAAATGGAGTTTGTTGAATCGTTTTCATTAAAACACCAAAATGTAAAAAATTCAGTTTCTTTTCAAACCTCGATTCTGAAAATTTGATAGTATTGAATGGGACCTAACTTCCAGTCAGTGTGCAAAATCTCAAGGAAATCCGTCCAGTAGTTTTTGAGATATAGGCCGTGGAGACGGGACAGACACACACACAGACAGACTAATAAAGTCTGTAGGACCTCCAGTAAACCTGGAGGGATAAACATAAAATTACACGGCATGAGCCATGACCGTACTCAGTAAATCCTTCTATCTCGCTACTATCGCAGCGAGCGGCTCGGCCAGCAAAAGTAGGCCTACAGATACTGTGTTTACAGACAGAAGGATTTTTCTTCACCAGCCTTTGTTTAGTTATCGATATTTAATTAAAAAACTTGCAATATAATAATATAATATAATATAAAAGTGATTAATTCTCATTACGATTTCTGTTGTGGGTATGTGGAAGATTGTCTCCCTTGACTCGAGCGTCACGGTTTCCGCTTGGGGCGTCTCGGTCGGCTCTGTCATCATGTTTTATATAGGCCGAGTGCCGGATGAATCATCTTATTGTAGAGGGTCTTTGTTGGCACTTTCTACCGTGAGATATAGTCACTTTTAGTGGTTCACTACCCCATTTTGGTCATATTTCATAAGGGTCAAAGTGACCTTGACCTTGATGATATGTGACCAAATGTGTCTCATGATGAAAGTATAACATGTGCCCCACATTATTATTAAGTTTGAAACAGTTATCTTCCATAGTTCAGGTTCAAGGTTACTTCAAAATATGTATACAATCCAACTTTGAAGAGCTCCTGTGACCTTGACCTTGAAGAAAGGTCAACCAAACTGGTATCAAAAGATAGGGCTTACTTTGCCCTATATACATGTATAGGTCAGGTATCCAATCTCAAAAACTTCAGAGAAAATTTAGAGAAAATGTGAAAAATGACTGTTTTTTAGACAACATTTATGGCCCCTGCAACCTTGACCTTGAAGCAAGGACAAGTCACTATGTATGTTTTTTGAGGCCTTGTCATCATACACCATCATGCCACATTTGGTATTGATAGACTTAATAGTCTCCAAGAAAAATCCAACGTTAAAGTTTTCGGACGCCCGGACTGGACGCCCGGTCGCCCGGACGCCCGGACGCCCGGACGGACGAAACGGGTGAGTACATAGACTCACTTTTGCTTTGCATGTGAGTCAAAAAGTGGAAACTCGACTCGGATAAAAAGTTTCGTCAATGGCCAAGTGTGATTTGTTGACGGTTCGTCGTCTTGACAAGCCGAGATCATAAGTAAAGAGTTGAAAAGAAGGAAATCAATGGGATTGTAAGGATGATGTCAAACTCATGAAGTTGCATTAGATAATAAAAAGGTAATGTATAGATGTCCCACAACTCCACGCTCCATCCAAGATGCTCTCCCCAAAACCACCCGTCACCACTTAGTGAAGGGGTGGGCTAGCCCTGCTGTTTTCATATTCAGTGTTTTGAATTATCTACGCAAACCTCTTCCCCAAGTTTCTCACATGACCGCTAAATCTAAAACAATGAGTTTGAGAAGGTAACATGAGCGGGAATGTCTGGGTCTAGGTTGAAAGCTAAGTCAATACGTGACTGGCCATAAGAGGCAGAGAAAAGTAGTTTGGGGAGTTTTATATATATATATATATATATATATATATATATATATATATATATATATATATATATATATATATATATATATATATCAATGATGGTATGACCTTTTTTTCTCCAGAGAAGCAAGGAGATTTTTTAAATCGCAGAGAAAAGTAGTTTGGGGAGTTATATGTATATCTATTGATGGTATGACCGTTTTGATTTTTTTTTTCAGAGAAGCAAAGAGATGAAAAAACAAGAAGGGCAAAGCCCATACGACTCACATGATTGACCTTGACCTTTACATGACCTTGACCTTCAGGTGCCACTCAAGGTCAAGGTCAATCAACTAAACCTACCAATGACATCATACACTAAGAAATGCTTTACACATTTCTCCTACCAAAATACATGTGACCTTGACCCAAGGTCAAGGTCATCCAAGGTCATGCAACACAAAGCTGTTAATTCAAGACATAGGAAGCACAATGGTGCTTATTGGCACTTTCTACCATGCGATATGGTCACTTTTAGTGGTTCACTAGCCCATTTTGGTCACATTTCATAAGGGTCAAAGTGACCTTGACCTTGATGATATGTGACCAAATGTGTCTCATGATGAAAGTATAACATGTGTACTACAATGTTATGAAGTTTGGAACAGTTATCTTCCATAGTTCAGGGGCAAGGTCGCTTCAAAATATGTATACAATCCAACTTTGAAGAGCTCCTGTGACCTTGACCTTGCAAGGTCAACCAAACTGGTATCAAAAGATAGGGCTTACTTTGCCCTATATACCTTATATAGGTCAGGTATCCAATCTCAAAAACTTCAGAGAAAATTGAGAAAATATGAAAAATAGCTGTTTTTGAGACAACATTTATGGCCCCTGCGACCTTGACCTCTAAGCAAGGTCAAGTCACTATGTATGTTTTTGAGGCCTTGTCATCATACACCATCATGCCACATTTGATATTGATAGACTTAATAGTCTCTGAGAAAAATCCAACGTTAACGTTTTCTGACGCCCGGACGCCCGGACGGACGAAAAGGGTGAGTACATAGACTCACTTTTGCTTCGCATGTGAGTCAAAAATCGCAAAATAATCATAAACTAAGTATATCACTTTCGCTTGGCCCCTCCCCTCAGATCGCCTTGGTCCAATCTTTCTTAGCTGTTTTCGACTTCATATCCACTGAAACTTCCTACACCTTTCCCCACAATACTTCTTTTCCACACTCCTTAAAGGGATATGTCGATGTGCGTCTATGCTTTGAAATTTTGAGAAGAAAAATGTAACTGCAACACATGAAGTTTACGACTAAAACATTACGTATTATACGATTCTAAATGTGGCATCCTTTTTTATTTGTGTGCGTGTGTGTGTTTATTTTGGTGCGTGTGATTAATGTCATTCGATGGACCGTCAGTCCGACAGTGTTATCATTCATTCGTTAGTACTTTCCTTTGTTCATTCATTCATTCGTTCGTTTTCGATTCCCTTCCATGGACAAACTTCTTCCAAATGAATGTCCATTTTACAAACTTCTTTCTTACACACTCACGTTAGGGGTGAGGGCCGCCACAATGTAGGGGGCCAGGATGCCAGGGATGGTGGCTGCCGTGTTGGTGATTCCAAAGAGCGTGCCAGCGTGGGCAGGAGCGATGTCGCCATGGTTGATGAAGTAGCCAGAAAACTGGAAGCCACACATTCCCACAGCACACGTCAGCAAGGCCACGGCTGCAGGCCACTGGTGACACTCCATGGTACTCGTCGCAACCAGGAAGAGGGCAGGACCCACAGTGCCTGCAAGGAAGCAGTGACAGTAAGCACGGACTTGTGTGTCCCCTTGAATCGTGTTACACGCGAGATTCGTACTCAGAATCGGGCCCCGACTCAGGCCCTTTGAGAGAGGTTGAATACTGAACAAGAAGGGCAAAGCCCATACAACTCACATGCTTGACCTTGACCTTTATATGACCTTGACCTTCAGGTGACCTTCAAGGTCAAGGTCAAACAACTAAACCTACCTAGACATCATACACTAAGAAATGCTTTATACATTTTTCCTACCAAAATACACGTGACCTTGACCCAAGGTCAAGGTCATCCAAGGTCATGCAACACAAAGCTGTTAATTCAAGACATAGGAAGCACAATGGTGCTTATTGGCACTTTCTACCATGAGATATGGTCACTTTTAGTGGTTCACTACCCCATTTTGGTCACATTTCATAAGGGTCAAAGTGACCTTGACCTTGATGATATGTGACCAAATGTGTCTCATGATAAAAGTATAACATGTGCCCCACATAATTATTAAGTTTGAAACAGTTATCTTCCATAGTTCAGGTTCAAGGTCACTTCAAAATATGTATACAATCCAACTTTGAAGAGCTCCTGTGACCTTGACCTTGCAAGGTCAACCAAACTGGTATTAAAAGATAGGGCTTACTTTGCCCTATATGCCATATACAGGTTAGGTATCCAATCTCAAAAACTTCAGAGAAAATTGAGAAAATGTGAAAAATGACTGTTTTTTAGACAACATTTATGGCCCCTGCGACCTTGACCTTGAAGCAAGGTTAAGTCACTATGTATGTTTTTTTTTAGGCCTTGTCATCATACACCACCATGCCACATTTGGTATTGATAGACTTAATAGTCTCTGAGAAAAATCCAACGTTAAAGTTTTCGGACGCCCAGATGCCCGGACACCCGGACGCCCGGACGCCCGGACGCCCGGACGGACAAAAAGGGTGAGTACATAGACTCACTTTTGCTTCGCATGTGAGTCAAAAATGATTTGCAGCAAGAGGTCAGAGCAACACCATTCATACCGAGGACTGAACCACAATAACTCTGCAAGGCGAGGCAGCATGCCACTCCCCTTCAAGAATCCCGTCTAAAGATTTGTTCTGTTGCGCACGCACGGCTACAGGCCTGCCCTGTAGCATGGAAAACCGTGTCCCGTGGAAAATCGTGACCGGAAGTCATCGCAGAGTTATCTGCTCGGCTCTCTCTTTATGCAATTTACCGCTCCTGCACCTGTTCTTCGCATGGAATATATTCCGACAAACGACGCATTAGTTGCTTTACGAGGTTTTGGTGCATTTGGGTAGTTTAACACATGATGTAGCGTTCAAAAAAGTTTTTCCCCGGGTAGTTTAACACATGATGTAGCGTTCAAAAAAGTTTTTCCCCGTGCAAAGCCGTCTCCCCTGCCGGAAATAATATGGGAGTCACCTCCCTGTAGTCTATTTGTAGTCTGGTTTTATAAAACGCGACCGTTGACTGACTTGGCACGCCCGGGGAGTTATGCTAAGATCCGGCCGCGTTAATATATCTGCGTTTTGTGACAAACGTCTTGCTCGGCGGTACTGTACTCCATGCACCTTAACGGTGCGCGTGATTCGGGTGTAATCTTAAGCTAAACGACGTTCCGAATGTTTCCGACTTCAACCATTTCAGCAGCGCCAATAAACATCGTTTAGCTTAGGATTACACCCGAACCACACGCACCGTTTAGGTGCATGGAGTACAGTACCGCCGAGAAAGACGTTTGTCACAAAACGCAGATACATTTACGCGGCCGGATCTTAGCATAACTCCCCGGGCGTGCCAAGTCAGTCAGGCGGAGTGGCGGGTGCCGTCTCTTTTTAGAGTTGAATTTTCAGCACGTCCCGAGCAGATAACTCTGCGATGACCTCCGGTCACGATTTTCCACAGGACACGATTTTCCATGCTACATGCCCTCCTGCGTGTTGATAACTCATCTCGTTCTTTGTTATTCCATGTTGCCCATCTTTGTTTGGCTTGAAGAAGAATGAGAGTCTCTACTCCATTGAAACGCGCATCCATCAAAATGGCGAGGCTGCCCACAGACTAAGTTCTAGCACACACCCAAAGAGGCATTTCGCCAGTCCCAAGAGACGACATCATGAAATGGATGTGGTGGAGGGGGTAACTAGGCGAACTCGGACGTAAGACTGACCTACATGCATGACCTCTGTGTTTGTTTATTCTGTGAACCCCTCAGGCACAGTTCGCAATGAATGGACCCTTCGCATTACAGCATTGCGCCAAAAATAGTTCGTTCTGATACTATTTTTTCTCCACTTTTTACAGAAATCATTCAGATGTCAAAACTTTTTTCCATTTCAACAAAAAAAAAATGTTATCGAATAAACGCTTGTTTATTGCCTCAACAAGAGTGAGTTAAGAGTTTTGTGTGAAATAGTCTTAGAACTACCTTAACGGCGTACGTCAGGGAGCAGAGCGGCTATCCCACAAGCCTCTCATGTGACCTCCATTTGTATATTTCAGACGAAAACCTTCCATCACGTGATGTCAACTGGGCTAGAGACACTTTGGCCGATAGGCGAAGTCTCTAGTAAACTAGAATGGTGTTTGTTTTCCTCACCTAACGTGGAGCTGACCTTCCTCGCCCATGTCGGGGTGAGCACTTCACGGCCGATGAGGAAGTCCGCGACGTACGACCCGATCATGGTAAACAGCCAGAAGTTGAGGTAGGGCAGCATGGAGTACATGCCATTCTGCAACGAGAAGCCATACATGTGCATACACCCTGAGATGACGTGAATCGACTGGCATTTTCCATTAGTGTAATCCAGTTTGTGCCCGAGTTCTTTCAGACATGGAGCATCTAGTCCCTTTGTTAGGGTCTCTGTAAAAAAATTATTAGATCGTCGCGCTGTCGCAGAAAAGTAAAATGAAATATATACCCTGCAAGGGTACAGTGGTGGTTTTCCCTTGGGTTCAACTATGACTAGGGGTCATTTGTTTGGCCCCAAATCTCAAGAGAATCGCGAGGGCTAGGGGTTGCGTACATTCCTCGCTCATAAGGACGCACTCGTCGCGAAGGCAGGAGGCTGAAGGAGGTCCAGAGCTCCCTCAATTGGTGTGTTCTATGAAGAGAAAAACTTACGTGATATCTGAATTGTCAGTTATCTCATCTATCGGCAACTTCTTTACCGACTCTGGCGCCAGGACGCAGCCATGTTCTTCTGCCTTGCGAGATGATTGGCCATTTTTCTAGACGCCTTTGACTAGCCATTCAGGGAGAATCGCGATATTTTGGGCCAAAAAAATGCACCCTAGGCATATGTGTCTGTCTGTGGCATTGGAAGGGGTTCTACAAGCCCATTCAACTTTTGCAGGGGCGGGAACCCATGGGGCACTGGAACTTTGGTGATGCGAGGACCGACACGGCTCTATAACGCATTTCCCATTGCAGTTAGGACATGGCTTCCACGCTCTCTCTCGAAGGAGAAAAGTTATAGACTTAGCGGTTTGACCTCATTAATTAACACCCCTAATTAGCCGACTGTTCACTTTTAAGAAATTGATTGGCCGACTGAGCACTTTTTAGCAAGGAGCGGGGAGTGGGGAGGGAGCGATGCAGCTATCAGCAAGCTTGGCCAGGCAACCTGGCGATCAATAATTCAAACCTATTTTTAGTCAGCCTGCAGGGCTGCCATGCTGGCATGCCACAAACTGCCACAAGAAAACCGACAAAAGAAATCCAACCCTGCAGTGCAAATCCTTCTTATATTTGTACCACAATATTATTTTAAAAGTCCAATAATCATAAAAATATGTGTATACTGAACTTCTTGTGTTTTTATTATATAAAACATCGGTATGCATATTAGTTACACCAGCGATGTTCACGCCCTATAAATACCAATTCTGATGTCTGTCCTTTGACGATTAATCTCTAGGGCCTATCTGCCTGGTGATTTACGTTCAAAGCATGGGGCAGGGGCCATACCCCATTAGCTGAGAATATGGTCACCAGTCTGCTTAAAGGTTCCTCACATTTCGATTTCACCGGTGAGGTTTCCCAACATGGGATGTAACAACCAGAGAAGCAGAGAAGCCCGCCATGGAATCCCCCTCAAGTGGCGAGATGCACATAGCCCTGAGAGGGGGAGGAAGTGGTTAAACATACTATTTTGCCTGGGTTTTGCTCTTTTTATTACAGCCTACATAATTTTAAAGTCACAACCTTTTAATGCCTGTCCCTGAGATTAAATGTTAATAAGAGCTCTTCTGCTTTCAGTTTTCCTCTATCCCTTGCTCTTGCAAGGTAGGTAGGTATTTGCGCTCTCTCTCGAAGTTGAAGTTCATCTTTAACTATATTCGTCTTTTCAAATACCTTTCATAGGGAGCTTTATTTATGTCAACACTGTCTACATCTAAAATCTGGTGCACTGAAGAAGCTTGAAAGCAGAAACAGGGTAAATTTACTTTGGAATATTGCTAAGGTAAGTGATAAACCTTCACTTAATTTGCTTTGCTAAGCTTTTCAATGTCTTTGAGAGGCACCCAACTATAAAATTTGGAAGCATAACCTTACCATATTACATATGCCTTTTTTGATTTGAGATCCTTTTTAAATATCCTTTCTATTCTAAACACAGTTTGTGATGATTTTTTTAGCTCTTCACTGTAAAAACTTTCCTGTATTTCCTCACCATTCATGTCTTCTACTTTGTAAGTTACAGGATTTGTTTTCTGAATTGTTTTGACCTTGAATAATTCCTCTAACCAGTTAGATGTATAACCTTTCACAAACGTTTTCTTTCATTTGAAAATTCTAACAAAATCGCCTACTCAGAATTTTGCTTTCGACTTTATCATTTGCTCATTCTGAAACAAGGCAAGATAAACATCCTGCTTGTTTCATTCTTTCGATGCTTATGTGGGTGCCATTCCTAATGAGTTGTGAACTTTTTCATTGTAATGTTTAATTAATTCAGGCAATACATCAATATATCTGTATGTATTATTGGCAGTGAAATACTTCCACATACTTGATTTTAATGTACGATTGAATCTCTCAATGATCACCACCTTCCCTGCATTGTATGTGTGATACATTTCAATCTGGTTTTCTTTGAGAAAGCTTTGAAATTTTCTGTTTAAAAATTCAGTCCCCTGATCAACCCAGAGGAAGCCAGACTTTTTTCCCCCTTTCAAAATGGTTTTAAAAGCTTGAACTATTTCAGTCCCTGCCTTATGTTTGATTGCTACACTCCATGCAAATTTGCTGAATATGTCAATAACATTTAACATGTACTTGTATCCATTGTTTTGCTTGCTGAAGACTTGCATGTCAACAAGATCTGCACTCCGAATATTGTCAATACTGCTTGAAATAACTTGGCGTTGAGAAAACTTTCTTCTGATTGGTTTATGAAGTTCCTCTGCTAGTTCATCAGTCAATTTTCTCAACTCCTCTTTCGGTTTCCCAGACCAATCTTATGTTTCAAACTAATCAGTGGTCTGACTACTTATGCCTTGGCAGCTTTCTCACCCAGAGTCTTGCCAGTGTGTTTTGATAACTGCTGTATCATTTTTTCATCAGCCTGTTTTTTGTTTCCATAAGTAAATGCAAAGTCGTGCTCTTTACAGATTTCATCCAGTTTATTCACTGGTGGACCATTGTCTAATGGATTTCCAGGCTCACAGTAGTTGTATCCAGGTAAAGTTAATCCTTTCTTTGGTAACAGAGGTAACATGGCTTTGTAAATGTCTATTGCACCTCCTTCCTTTTGAGGCAAGAATTTTGTTTTTCTAGAATTACAGACAGGACACAGTGATCTAGCTATTTTCTTATCATTTTTGGTTGTTCCTAAAGTGACATTTTTAGAATCTGTAACTGCTTTACACTTCAGACAGTATGATTTCATATTTATATATACTTCACAAACTTTTTGCATAATCATTGATTATATGCATGTTTACTAAGCTAGACCTGAGGGTAAAATCGAGTAAGATTTCCATAGGTGTTTTTCCCATTGCCCTGTTTTTAATGTAATACACACAGTAGTATCCACATATGACAGAATCCAGGTTCTGAATTTGAGCTGCATTATACGCAATTTCCTTTTAGATTTTTCTAATGTAGCTTATAACCACATCAGGTGGAGGAACACCAAATGGGTCAAAATATTAATACTTATTAGAATTACTGTACATTGCAACCCTGTGTGTGCCAGACACAGCAAAATAGTCTTGCAGATTAATGACCATGCATTCATTTTTAGCAGGCTTAGCTGGTAACATGTCTTTGGAGAAGGTTCCTCTGTAGGTTTTTACTGACTTTAACATACGATCAATGTCATAATTAGTTAATGGGCTCCAGGGAGGACCAGACCGCTGGCTGCCCGAGTTCCTGGTAGGACCAACCCCCTTGCTGTTTTTATTTTTCATCCTTTACCCCCAAAAGACTTGGTAGAATAGATCATGCAAGACTGGCAAGAAGCACAGGCCAGAAACCTCCCATCTTACTCATTTGAGCTTTAGACATAGTTAGGTCACGTCCTTTATTCAGTTTTCTGTGTTTATTTATTTTTGCAATCTCTCTGTTTGTTAGCATTAACTTGTCTGTACCAGTGAGTTGACTAGGGTCAAGTCTAAGCTTTATACCAGTTTTTGAAATTCAAAGCCTCAGCTAACTTTTTTTGTTGTTGTAAGACTGATTGAATATTCTGAATACATTTATTATAATCTTATATTATATTTACAGAAGTGCTCCAAGTATGGGGATGCTGTTAAAGGGTGAATTTGGCCCTAGGAGAAGCCCTTTTCCTCGTCTACCTCCCCGGCCAGCCACTGCCTTGCTTGTGGCCCCATGAATTGCTTCTGAGGCTGCAGCTAATCCCAATGAGGGTAATACACTTTTAAGAATAGTGGGACCAACCCTAGCAATGAGTGAGGCAAGAGCACCCAGAAACCCACCCTGTTTTTGCACTTGAGTTTTGGACAGCTTTAGAGTGACAGCATTTTTGCTTTTTCTTAGTTTGCCAATCTGTGTTTTTGTAAGTCCTAGTGTTTCTGCACCACCACTTTGTGATTTGTTTATTGAAATAGACAAACCAGTCTTATTTAGGTATGCCTTTTTAATTGCTTCTCTTTGAGCATTAGTTAAGTGAAATCCTACACCTTTGTAAGTCATTATTATACATTATACTAATATATTTTACAAACGTATAAGTTAATAAATCTTATACAATAACATTCATTTTTCCTTGAAGTGCATTCACAGTGAGGTATCTGTCACTCAATATGTAACTTGCATCAGCCCCATTAAACTGAAAGTTTCCACCCAATTGCCAATTGATTTCAACATCACCTGGGGAACCAGTCAGCTGGTCTGCATGTTTTGATACATCAATATGATTGATTGGATACAAACTTGCAAATTCTTCTACACTGATAGAGCTCCCAGTATCTGTATCCTGATATTTATTCACAGCTTCTTGAAACATTATGTAAGCTCTGCTGTAATTTCTGCTGGCTTCATCAAAATTAGTGATTAGTGCTCTCTCAGGATACTGCAAGTTGTTTACCCTGATAAATATTTGTTTCAGCTTTGCATGATCAAAGACCATGTTATTTTGTTCTTGATTGTTGTCTCGACCTGCAGCTTGAAATGCAATGAATATATACCAAGGCAATTGCTCACTCTGCTGTGTTGTGACTCTCCAAGATGGGCTAAGTTCTGTACTGGTATATTGCTGTCTGTAAACTCATCTGCTCAAAATATAGCTTTTTCATCATTCCACTAGCAAGTTTTGTTTCCAGATCAGCCAAGTAACCCAAATTAGGTTCCACATTTGGCATCCACAAACTTATATGGGATATCTTGAATTTCCCAGCATCAACACTAGCCTGTCTGTGAATGTAGTTGTTAGAATTAGCTCTGTCCAAAAGAAGACTGTACGTAATTCCTCTTGTAATACTTGTGACATCTCTGCACAGTCCAAACACACTACCCAGAGGTAGAAAAACACAAATCTCCTTGTTTTCTGCTATGAGGAGGTTTCTCATTTTAAACCCTGAATTGTAGTTGTCTCTTCTGAGATTTCGCAAAGCAGTTCTCAATTCAGCTCTGGTTGTGTGATCAGCATTTGCTGTATTTGCAGCAGTATTGAATTCTCTTCCATCACTGCCACCATTTCCAGAGTATTTGTACCACATCATATTACTTGCACTTGACTTGTTGTAATCATCTGAAAAACTAACCAGATTCATGATGGTTGAAGCCTGAGGCAGATACAGAGATACCTGTTTTACCTGCTGGTCATTTAGATGCAATTCTGCTCTATGAAAGAGGGACCATCCATTATTTACCAATGCAACATTATCTTCAGCATTGTAATTAGTGTTATCATTTTTAACCAGTTTTCCTCTCACTTCCAGAAATGCTTTGTGTGGGAGAACAAACACATCCAGGTCTCGTGTTTCCAGAATGGGCTGAGTATCTTGGTAGGTACTCAACATATTCTAATTTCTTAATGGAGTCATCAACAACTGGATCCTCAAAGAGGTCCAAGTAAGGGGACTTAATTTTTGCCATATATTGTATATACCTTTTTTATTTGTTAGGAGCACATTTGAAATGTTAGGAGTATGCTAATGTAGATACTCCATCATCAAGAATGTATCTTTTATCATCAAAACATGAGTCTTGTCTTATGTATCTTATATGTTCCCAACTGATGAAGTTCAGATCTAATTCCCTGCATTGTATGACGTGTTTGGGTTTTAGTAAAAAGAATGCTTTTGTAATCATCATGGCGAACTCAGTTTTTAATTACAATTTTTTCACACCCTTCGCTGTTGCCCCTTAATTTCCTGCTGCTGTGATATATGAATACATCTTGCTTTTTAACCCCACAAACTCTACAATAGGTATTCCTGCTGCCAGCTTGCGCCTGGCCTTCGTCTCAGCCTTTGCAATGTGTGGTTTCCAGGTCTGGTGTCTGTCATAGGTGACTCCAAGGTAGGTTGCTTCTTTATCCTCTCTCAGAGGAGTGTCACCAAGCCTAACGGTACAAGCTTTCTGCTTTGGCGACAGAGTGAAGAGGGTCGTGGAGGATTTCTCCTTGTTGATGGAGACACACCAGTCATCTGCCCATGCGCTCAGCCTGTTAGCCGCTAACTGCATTCTGTAGGTGGCCGTGCTTGCGTGCTCCTCCTTGCACCAGATCACAAGATCGTCTGCATAGAGGGCAGCTTTGATCCCCTTGGGCATTTCAGTCACCAGGTCGTCGATGAAGAGAAGGAAGAGCGTGGGGGAGAGGACACCGCCTTGAGGGACGCCGTGACGAAGGAAGAATTTCTTGCTTTTGGTCTGGTTGACATTGACTCTCGCCCTGCGGTTGTAGAGGTAGGAACGTATCCACTGGTACATGTTGCTGGACACGCCTTTCCTCAGCAGTTTGACAAGCAGCCCGTCTTTCCAAACTTTGTCAAATGCCTTCTGAAGATCTATCCAGGTGACGAGGACCATCTTCTGTTCCTGGAAGGCATCTTCAATTTCTTGCGCCAGGTAGGTGACCTGATCTTCGGTGCTGCGGTATTGTCGGAAGCCGGCTTGTTCAGGAGCGAGGAGGTTCCTGGATTCCAGGTACCACCTGAGGCGCTCGTTCACAATTCTCTCTAAGGTCTTCACAGCACAGCTGGTGAGGCTGATTGGGCGGTAGCTGGTAGCCTTCTTTGGGTCCATCCCTTTCTTCAGGATGGGGATCATGATCGCTTCTCGCCAGGGTTGTGGTAGCGAGCCCTCTTGCCAGCTTCTGTTGAAGACCTCGAGTAGCGTGTTCTCTGCTGCACTACCAAGGTGGGTTAGCATCTCGTTGGTGATGCCGTCTGGTCCAGGAGACCTTTTCGTCTTCAACTTTTTCAGAGCTGAGTGCAGCTCGTTGAGTGTAAGTGGTTGAATCATGGCATTCACTGTCACTTTCTTTGCAGGTCTCTCTCTCTCTGTGCTCTCTTCTTGCTTCTCTCTGCTTCTCAGGGCTAACGTGGATGTTGCTCTCAGCTGCATAGCTTTCAGCAAATTGGTTGGCAGCATACTTTCCAGTTAGCACCTTTTTGTTCTCTTCTAACGTGAGCTTTCCTTTGCTGGTGTTCTCATCATTCAACTGCTTTGTAAGGTTCCAGAGCTTCCTGCCATCCTTCTCAAGGTTCAGGGAGCTTATACTCAGGAAGCTGGCAGGCACCACATGCGGAGCGAACGAGAGGATACTGAAGACAGTATACCAGGGAACAGTCAGGCTCCACCTCGAATACTGCTCCACGGCGTGGTCAACCTCAGCCAAGTCGAACCTACAGACCCTCGACCGAGTGCAAAATCAGGCTCTCCGACTGATCACTGGTGCAATGAAATCCACGCCCATGAAAGAAATGGAGAAGCTTACAGCAATTCAGCCTCTTAGACAAAGGAGAGAAGCCAAGATTATGATAGAGGCTGAGAAGTTCAAGTGCTTACCCGACCACCCCATGAAGCACAGACTGAGCAACCTCACCAAGAACCGGCTCAAACGGAGCAGCTTTGTCCATGAGAGCAAGAGGCTCTCTCGACAGTACAAGGAAATCCTCCCCGAGAACACTCTCCCTCTGATCACCAGGGAAGAGGAAAACCCCTGGACAATGGGCAAAACAGACATCCAGGTCTGCACCAGCGTTCCGCATGTAGCCTCAGGAGACAGACAGGTTGACATTGCTCGGCGGGCACTTACCCTAGCCATGATCGACGAACAGTACCCACAGGAGGCGTGGATCCACGCTTACACTGATGGATCAGCAACAAACGCCGTATCCAATGGGGGTGCTGGCATCCTGATTCGGTTCCCTGTGGGACATACAGCCACAGCCAGTGTTGCCACAGGCAAGCACTGCACAAACTACAGGACAGAAGCGAAAGCACTCATGCAGGCGGCCTCCATGGTTCAGGATTCTCCAGACCCATGCTACCAAGTGGTCTTCCTCTCAGACGCCATATCAGTCCTCCAGGCTCTAGAGAACGGAAAACTCTCCCAGCTGACCAAAGCATTTAGGAGGGTCGAACAAACCAGAAGAGTTGTTCTCCAGTGGATACCAGCCCACTGTGGGATTCCAGGAAACGAAAGGGCAGACGAGCTGGCGAAAGAAGGAGCCCAGGAAGAACAATTTGAAAATAGTATCAGGCAGGTTTCACAATAATGGTTTCCATTTTTCCTTTTCACACACACACATCATGGGGGGAAAAAAAGTCAAAACCAAAGCAAATAAAGATTGAAATGCAGACAATAGGTTTATTTTGTTGTAAAACAAAAACAAAAATTATATGGAAAGCGATAGTTTTGACAGAATCCTGGTTCAAAGACACCAACCCTCCTGATCCAAAGAAATCTCTCGCAATCTTTGTAACTGCCAAAAAGGTGCCTAAAGCTTGTAGAAATGAGCTTCTAACAACAAAAACTAAACAAACTATATCTTCCCTGGAAAAACAGTTCATAAAAGGTTTTTCAAATGGCCATTTTCTTCTTGTGAGACCATTCGGTTGTCCCCGCCTGTGTAATTTTATGGACGCTGGACCTTTTAACTTCTTGTACACATATTCAAATGCATAATTACTAACTTGAAAGCCTTTGAAAGTTAAGTACAAACATTAAACAACATGGCAACAACAGTAATATGTGATTATACAAACAAATTGTAGCCTGGTAGACTGTTTAGTATCCTACCCCCCTAATTCCCAAAATACAGCAAACACATATATGAAGTTACTTTAACTTTCAATTGTCAAAAAATCCAACTCAAATTAATATTCCAGCAGCTTTATGAAGGAATTCAAGTAGCAAACAATGTAGAATGCTATGATTTGGGCCCATTTATGGTGTATATGTGACAAATTTTTATAAACTTCACATGGACGTAGAACCTTTGAACTTTTCTACACATCTTCAAATGCCTTATCACCACATTGAAAGCAATTCAGGGTAAAGTACAAACATTAATCAACATGGAAACAACATAACAAGATTATTTTGCATATAAATTGTAGCTTGGCAGGCAGTATAGTACCCTATACCCCCCATTTACAAAAATGCGGTGTCGAACATAATGAAACTTGTGACGGGTCTATTGATGGAATGAATTTATGTACATCATAAGCACTCTCTCATGGCCACTACCACTTTCACTGAAACCAAATAATTCAAAAGAAATGATGCCCTCTGTTGTTGATGACGGGCTCCTGGGTTTTGCGGACATCCCTAAGTTTGACCTCAGAGATGTCTTCCTGCTGAGGAAAGACAAAGTACCGTCCAACTTTGCGGAGACATTGGACGCATACAACGCTTTCACCTGCAGGAGGGGGTGGGAAATGACTGGGCCTGTTGACGATCACTCCTCTGTAGGAGCCAGCCAGAACCCCATCAACATTGTGAAAATCTGCCCACACAAAATCGCCAACCCTGATGACATTGGGGTTGGAAACGTGCTGGCGGTCTTTGACAAGGGGCACAAAGTGGGTGGACTTCCAGGCAGAGGTGATTTCCTCCTCGGTGCAGGAAGTCCACTGGATGTACAGTGGGAACTGGGAAGGGGAGCTATCCGGCATAACTAATCTGTTGAAGACATGGCCTTCAGCTGGATATACGGAGTGGATGTTCCGCTCCAGAACGTTGGCAGCAGCCAGAAGGTGCCACATGCCCAGGTCTTTCCCATCCACAACAGATGTCATCACCTCGCAATCATAGGCCATCTCAAGTGATGGGACAAGATGGAAATCTCCAGTCATGTGCATGACGGTGAGGAGGTGATTGCCGTCTTCAGTTGTCCCCCTCGCCACATACTCTGGACTTAGGTAGTTATTCCTGCGCAGGGCGAGTTCGCACGCAAGTCGCACGCGGATCTCTCTGTGGAAGTCCTCCGTCCCAAAAGCAGCAGTGCTTAAGGAGCGCACAAGGCAGTTTCCGTCCCCTGGGGTTAACTTGGCAAAGTGACTGGGAGGCGCTGCACCAGAAGGTCGTTGTCTTTCCGCGATTGTGTCCAGCTGGCCGGGCTCATCCTTCAAAAACTCTGGCTGTAAGATGGGGAAGCTGAAGGGATAGCTTGCTGCCCTCCGTGCACAGTCCTGCGCACATGCAGTGAAAGACCCAAAGTTCCTCTTGCTCTGCATCAACTCCTGCTGTAGTGCAGTGAAGAGTTCCGCACGAGTGGGCTCTTGTGGGGAGGGTGGTGCTGGAATATCATCAAAACTGATGGCCTCCGGTGATTCCACTGGTTTTAGGCGGTGCACTTGGAAGGTCCCTGCGTAGGGCTTGTTGACGCAGGATTCCACCTCTCCAGAAGAACAGGGTTGGCAGAAACAAGCCAGGTTCTGGGATTTCACAACAAGAGGAGCCACTCGCACCACCTGATGGAACTTCTGGCATCCAGTCACCCTCTCTACTTCAGATTCAGGTCGACTGCGTAGAATATTCTCCTTCTTGACATAGACAAAGTCTCTCTTGGAATGTGCTGCATCCTTCGTCAGGTTGGCCTGGCACCATGTGAAGAAGTCTTCAGCTCCCTTGATCTGGATCTTGCGACACAAGACCGCGGTTTCTACTGCCTTCGACACCACACCTGTTTCTCCATCAGCTTCGCCTTTTCCATGTTCAGCTCCGAAGTAGATTCTTTGCACAGGTTCAGAGTAGTGGGACAGGTCAGCAAAATTGCCGCGGCACTTGTACTGGGCAGCACAGTTGTCACTGAAGATGAAGAAGCTGCTGCCCTGGTGCAAGATTCCCCTCTCCCGCAGAAGTTCAATGGTGTGCGCTGTGAAATGATGGACGGAGTGGTAGTCATGCTTAACATCGTCCGACACAAAGTTGATGGCATGGCGTGTCAACTGTGAGCCCTCTCTATCGTCTGATCGGTAGAAAGCAATGACGGGATGAAGAGAGAACTGCTTCTTGTTGAAATGGGCAGATTTGATTTCGTCCTGGACCATCGTCTTCTTGTTTTCCGCAAAATCCATCACGACAAGCACCTGCCCAACCTTCAGTTGCTTTTTCAGGAGGCGATACTGGTGATGTTGCCAGAAGGCTGTGAACAGGTGCTGTACGAAGGAAGTGTTCTTGTATGGAGCAACAACATCTTGAATCAGTTCATCCAGCAGCACCTGGACAGTATCCGTCTGAACAACTGGGTCACGACCCCCATCTCCCCGGGTCCACCTGCTCCACGATAATTTGCCAAGATTTGTAGAGAGCACTGGCTGGAAGTGCCTCTGCAGTGTTTCCTGGTGTTTGCTGCAATCCTGGCAATCCCCCTGGATGCATTCTGGCTTGTGGAACTTGTTCTTCCCCTTTGGACACATCAGTTTTTTGTAGAGTTCTTTTTCATCCTCCACTTTGAGGTCTGATGGCAGGGATGGTGTCTTTGAAATCAGCCGATTCAAAGCCAGCAACTTGAGGCGGACATTGAGGCAGCAAACACACTGGCAGGTATCAAGGAAGCGTGATGAAATCAATCGCACGTTCTTTGGCCTCAAGCGAGTGAACTTGGTGTAGCCCAGCTTTGCCTCTGGATCCTCCTTCCTGAACAAGGTGTATGCTTGCCGCAGTGTATGTTGCATGACATAGCCAGGCCCATGTTTTGTGGCGTACCTTTTGGAAGGCAGCACCCTGGAGATGTCTTCCCTGTGGTAAAATACTCTCACTTTTGTTTTTACCTCCTCTGACAAGGCATCTTTCCTCTTGCTTCGTTGTTTTGCCGAACGGAATAAATTCTTCACAGCTGTGATTGTGGCCTGCTGGTTCTTCAGTCTTGCTGCCTTCTGCTCATCTTTCAACAGGAAGTGCTCTTTCAGCGCTGCCCGTCTTTCTCCGTCTTTGCTTTTGGATAAGTACTTGAGAAGCTTGGCACTCTTTTGTGGTGTTTTCTTCATAAGAAATTTTCGCATCTGCCAAATCTGGTTATATTCCGATTTTTTGAGCGGACTGCACACTGCTGACGTTGAAGGCTGGACAGGGGCTTCTTCAGCTTTCTTGGTGGCTCTCTTATCCTTCTTTCTGTCTCTGTCCTTTTTCCGCCGCCACCAACTTTTCTTGGGTGTCTCTCGCTTTCTTGATTCTTGACGCAGGAGCCTGCTGTGCTCCCGCCTCTCCTCCTCGGTCATGTCCTTTGGACGTTTCTGTGGAATGAGACTGTCACCACTGATGCTGGTATTCTGGCTGGTACGGGTTCTGCGAGTTGTAGCATTGGCTTGTTTTTTCCTCGCGTGGAAAGCTTTGGCTCTTTGTCTCTCTTTCTCTTTAAAGTTTTGTATATCCTGACGGAGGATCCGAGTCTGTGGTTCTGTCGCCCATCTTGACTTTCTTTGATCCCGATTCTTCTGTGCCCGCTCGCGTGCTTTTCTCAGGTACTCTTCATACTTTTCAGGGTCATTTTCCTTCAATGACTGGCGATATTTTTTGTATTTGGAGGGGTTGGACATTTTTAACACACTGAGGAATCCATCTTTGAGACCGCAGAGTTGGATGGATGGATGGATGGATGGATGGATGGATGGATGGATGGGCGAATAGGTGGATGGACGAGTGGATGGATGGATGGATGGATGGATGGATGGATGGATGGATGGATGGATGGATGGATGGATGGATGGATGGATGGATGGATGGATGGATGGATGGATGGATGAATGGATGGATGGATGGGATGGATGGATGGATGGATGGATGGATGGATGGATGGATGGATGGATGGATGGATGGATGGATGGATGGATGGATAGATGACTGGAGGGAGGGACGGACGGACGGATGGGTGGATGGATGTGTGGATGGGTGGGTAGGTGGATGCAACTTTCTGAAAACGAGCAAATCACGCTTCCGATTCCTGAGTCATTTGTGTTTATTGAATCTCTTGCGAGACACAGTGTGTCTATTTTTGTCCCGACTCAAATCGGGAACTCGTACGCCTTGAACGTTCGCAACGCTCTGTCCACGTTTCAACATTCCCAACGCCGTCTGTCTGTGTTGCGAACGCCGAGGTTGCGAACGCCGAGGTTACGCCGAGGTTGTGAACGCCGAGGTTGCGAACGCTACGGACAGACAGATGAAATCGCCTTGGCTCGAGAACAAAGATATCGAAACTAAGTGAACTAAGCTATCCCGCATGTTCTATGGCGCCATTCTAACCTGTTTAGAGCGTGTAAAACGTCACATCCAGTTTGGAAAGATGTGTATTTACACAAGAAAGCGAAGTTGCGAATGTACATCACGCAGACAGAAGCGAATCCGCAATCTGTAAGAAAGACCCCAGAGCCGTATTTTACCTTCAAGTGGTGTGCTTGCCGGCTTTTATCAAAACTACACACCACCAAACATCGTTTTCATCCCCCCAAAAAATCAAGAATGGCATTTTAGGTGGAGAAAATAGCCATTTATTAACCCTCTGCGCACCGTCGGCGGTCATAACCGCCGAAGTAGTTACCTCCCCTCACAGCCGTCGGCGGTTATAGTCGACAAACTGATAGGCATGTTTGAATCTGGCGCTGTTTGCTATGAATCTTGGGATTGTGAGAGCTCTCTACGCATGGAGACTGCACAGAAGAGCCTCGCTTTCATAATAATAGTCGCCATATTGTTTCACTGCACGTGCGCGAATTTAGATCGAATTTTTAAGTTACTGATCGAGGTAGACACGCTGCCGCTCGATTTCGATCGCGCACGCTGGCCCAGAAATGACTCAGCTCGATCCTGATGAAGAGCGAATCTTCGAAATATTGTTCGATTCGGAAGAAGAATTCCATGGCTTCACAGAGGAAGATTTGGTCGAGTTTGCCGCAGACAGTGACTCCGATGACAAAATCGAAGTTGAACCAGCGCAGTCTAAGATTCCGTCTGCGTGTGACCACTCTTGGTTGCTGTGGCAAACTCAACCAAATCTTCCTCTGTGAAGCCATGGAATTCTTCTTCCGATTCAGAATCGAACAATATTTCAAAGATTCGCTCTTCATCAGAATCAAACTCAATCATTTCTGAGCCAGCGTGCGCAATTGAAATCGCGCAACAACGTGTCTACCTCGATCGGTAACTTCTAAATTCGCGCATGGACTCTCCTCAACATGTGCCCGATGAGGTATCTAAATCGGATGCTTTTTATCTCTATTTCAACTAATAAAGTCGTTGACTTGATGATCGACAAAACGAATCGCTACGCTGGTCAAGTGAGGGTGAAGAAAGGAAGCTATGCGGGAATTTATTCTCGAGTGAGTCAGTGGCAGCCTGTCACTCGACACTTTTTTTAATTTGTGTTGTCTCAGTTTATTTTTAAATCATATTGTATTGCATGGACATAAATTTCAGTGTGTCTATCAGAGAGAGCATTCAATTTTCCATCTTTCCTCCAAAAAGTTTGCCTCTATAGCAAATAATAAAATAATTGTATATTTTTAAACAGAAGAGGGGTCTCGGTTTTGGGGCACGTCCAGAAAATAACTGGCTGCAGGGAGTAAAATCCGTGAAAAATTTATGGCGGTCAGAGGGTTAAATCCTCAGTAGTAAGGCGATTTAGCGGACAGACAACTTCCGGTACTTCTTATTTTCTTCTTTGTCTTAGATTTCTACCAACCTTAAGCCCTGCCCTTCGTGTTTCGTGACTTTGTTATGTTTGTGGTACCGTTATTCAAACAAGTTGATCATCCTATATTACGTTAAAGGTGCCTGACTTCTGTTTTTCTTCACATCATCGACTCGAGGCATTTGCTCAGGCCAGGAAGGTAAATTGCGTCTGTCCGGATTTTTACCGTCGCCACCAAGCACACGCTCAAAAAAAGTGCCAACGCAAAACCAACACTTGATTGAACAACAACCATATGTATAATTCCTTAATTTACGAATCTGCTTGCTTCTTCCATGTTGTGCGTTCAGCACAAAAGAAGTTCGAATTTGGTACACGTTTGTCCAAAAAGTCCCCGACTTTCCTGAGCTCAGCTGTTCTTCAACCTGACACCTGATTGTGATGAGACCTGCCAATGGTACTGACTCTGCTTTCGGTTGGTAGGGGTTCGTGATGACTGTGGGCCATGTTCAGTTTTCAGAATTGCCGGGAATACAGGAGTCTGCAGGGGAGGGACTATGAGGTCAGATGGGTGTCGATCTGAACACAGTCGTGCCATATTATGTCTGTGTGAACTCTCTTGGGCTTGATGATGTATTTTTTTTCTTGATCGTCTGCACGCTCCGCTCGTACAAATCCGTGGATGTGGGTAGTGGTGTGCCTGGTCCATGTTCAAAATCCCCCTTGCTTATGCTACGATGCATTAGTTTCAAATTAAAGTGGGATGGTGGCGGCTTTTTCTCTAAAAAGGCTCTTTGCCACACTGCCTGCCATACCAACATGAATGAACAGACACTTGAAGCGGACACGGAGGCCGAAGGATTAAATTTCAAACAATATAATTTATATTGATACAATCCCAACATAAATAATAACCAGTGGAGGCAAACAACCCATATTGCAAACCAATTCAATATCCAACAGCAAACAATATTGCAAAACCGTTTAAGTTAATATCCCAACCCCAAAACAAATTATTTCTACAATAACATTTTTTAAGACAAACAATCTGCGCAGTACAATTCACAACCACAATACGTTGTAACGTGAGCTTCAACTGGGGGGAGAAACTACTGGGGGGCTTCAAACACCCGCAGGTTTCCCAGGTAACGCTGGTGGCCAGAAATACCACAGAAAAGGCACAATTTACCTTGTCACAGGTGTTCAAATACAAACTCTACAACAAAAAACAGTCGCGCTCCAGACAAAGGGGACAAAACCAAGTGCTCCCGGCCAAGGG